>JAYMSV010000912.1:0-14494 GCA_036897745.1 Erodium moschatum | reverse complement strand
TGTCTCTTGATTAGTTTTCTTTTGAATTAATGTCAGTTACTATATTGAATTAATATAGTTTTCTTTTTAATGGGAGGCTCAACGACAACTAGTACACTAAGAATAGTGTGAGTTCGAGTGCTTTACATATATGCAAATGTAACAACAAAATTCAGAAGCCTATGGTGAAGGAAGAAACGGAAATAGGAAAAAGAAGAAGAGGAAGAACCCATTATACATCTCAGCTAGAAATATACTTTTTCTTTGGTGTTGGAATTGTAAAAGTTTCTTTGAAGACTTATAAACTTGAAACGTATTGATATTGTTGTAGTCTACATCACTTGATAAACTTTTTATTGATGTTGGACACTGCAGAGTAAATTTGGAATTTCCCAAGATAGAGGTTCGGTTCCAAAATTTGACTGTTGAATCATTCGTGCACATTGGCAGCAGAGCATTGCCAACTATTCCGAATTTCATTTATAATATGACTGAGGTATGCACCCATATTAGTAACCATTTCCAAAAGACACTAATTTCTTCCTTCCTGCTGGTATTAATTGATGCTAATAAGTTTGATTTATTTCTTATATTGCTGTTTAGGCATTTTTAAGACAGACACGGATATACAAGGGAAAGAGAAGCAAATTGACGATTTTAGATGATATTAGTGGGATTATTAGACCTTCAAGGTTTGCTGTTAACTAAAACCCTGTTGCTTTACACTTATTGCTTTTTTTTGCTGATCAAAGTATCCTTCATATTCTAGATTGACACTATTGTTGGGTCCTCCAAGCTCTGGAAAGACAACACTACTATTGGCTCTAGCTGGACGCCTTGGATATGATCTTCAGGTTCCTAGACTTTTTTAATCTTGCATGATACTGTTTTCTTATGGTTGTTTCTTCGTTTGTGAGACTCATTTATAGAACTGAATTGTATGCAGATGACCGGTAATATCAACTATAACGGACATGGTCTCAATGAGTTTGTTCCACAAAGAACCGCTGCTTATGCTAGTCAACAAGACTGGCATGTGGCAGAGATGACTGTAAGAGAAACTCTTGAGTTTGCCGGACGATGTCAAGGTGTTGGTTTCAAATATGGTAAGGTTTGGAAAATAGTGTGAAGGTATATACCATATGTGAAGGTGGATGTTAACTAAACTGACTGTAACAGACATGCTGTTGGAACTTTCAAGAAGGGAAAAGATGGCGGGCATAAAACCTGACGAGGATCTTGATATATTTATGAAGGTATTGTATCTCTTAATTGTGTTATTCTTCATTTCCTAATATTTTATTCCCTCTAACTTGACCCCTGTTATCCTTTTTTTTTTTTAATTTAGTCGTTAGCTCTTGGAGGACAGGAGACAAGCCTTGTGGTGGAGTATATTATGAAGGTATTCTTTTGAATCCATTGATACATGAGAAATGTTTGGAGAACCTTTATATTTAAAAGTAGCAACCATATTAGAAGTATGTTGTGGGCCACAAGAGTCAATGCTTGAATGGAACTGATTTTTAACTAACAATGTTGGAAATTTATCTCAGCAAGTTGGCTTTACTAAGTGTTCCATAATGGAACATGTTCTATGACAGGCTTTTAGCCACTTGAAATGTTCTTCAAAGAAGAAAAAAAAACATTTCCTAGTGTTTGGGAACAGAACTTGATTTGTAATTTCCGAAATTGATTCCTTGAGGTTCTCCTGATGTATTAATATATCTGACAAAGATTTTAGGGTTGGACATGTGTGCTGATACATTAGTGGGAGATGAAATGCTTAAAGGGATTTCTGGGGGGCAAAAGAAGCGTCTTACTGCAGGTATTGTTTTTTTCTTTCAAGTTTTGATCATTTGTGTACTGAAATTTTTATTTGTTTTGCTTACACAGAGACATAGTTATCTGACAGATTGAGGTTTCCAGGTGAATTATTAGTTGGTCCAGCCAGAGTGCTATTCATGGATGAAATATCAACAGGACTTGATAGTTCCACTACTTACCAAATCATCAAATATCTAAGACATTCAACTCATGCACTCAGTGGTACCACTGTAATTTCTCTGCTGCAGCCTGCTCCAGAAACGTATGAGTTGTTTGATGATGTTATACTATTGGCTGAGGGCCAGATTGTGTATCAAGGGCCTCGTGATACTGCTCTTGATTTCTTCATGACTGTGGGATTTAGATGTCCTGAACGAAAGAATGTGGCAGACTTCTTGCAAGAAGTAAGTAGAGCAGTGTTTGGAGTTTGGGTTCTGTTGCATTTTCATGCACCCTTATACATTTTTTTTGCACACAGGTAATGTCGAAGAAGGACCAGGAGCAGTACTGGTCCAATCCTCACCGTCCTTATCAATATGTGTGCGTGGAAAAACTTGCCCAGGCTTTTCGTTCTCATCGTATTGGGAAGCAAGTGGGCCAGAAATTGGATGTTCCTTTTGATAGACATTACAGTCATCCAGCGGCTTTGTCTACCTTTTCCTATGGTATGAAGAGGATTGACCTTCTCAAGACCAGCTATAATTGGCAGAAGCTATTGATGAAACGGAATTCATTTATTTATGTTTTCAAGTTCGTTCAGGTAATGCTATGTGAAGTGAGTTAGTCACATCATATTCTTTCTAAACTATTTTGTTATCTCATCATTCTAGGTTTGTGACAATGCATACTATTTTACAGCTTCTTTTTGTTGCTTTGGTCACTATGAGCGTTTTTATGCGGACAACCATGCACCACAATACCATTGATGATGGAGCCTTATATCTTGGAGCCATGTACTTTTCTATGGTCATTATTCTTTTTAATGGCTTCACGGAGGTCTCGATGTTGGTGGCCAAGCTTCCAGTTATTTACAAACATAGGGATCTGCACTTCTACCCGAGCTGGGTTTTTACACTTCCTTCCTGGGCTTTGAGTATTCCAATTTCAATCATTGAGTCTGGTTTTTGGGTGGCAGTTACATACTATGTGATTGGATATGATCCTGAATTCACTAGGTAAATTGCCTGTTCCCATAAATCTTCACACAAACCATGACAATTTACTTGAGTTTGACTTTTTCTATTTAACTCTTCAACATGCAGATTTCTTCAGCAGTTCTTGTTATATTTCTTTCTGCACCAAATGTCTATAGGTCTTTTCCGTCTCATGGGATCCCTGGGCCGAAACATGATTGTTGCCAACACCTTTGGATCCTTCGCAATGTTGGTCGTCATGGCTCTTGGAGGATACATTATTTCTAGAGGTTGAAACAATGTTCACTTAATACCAATATGTTAAATGTCACATTTTTATATTTATGGGTTTTTTTTTGTTTCATCATGACAGATCGCATTCCGAGTTGGTGGGTCTGGGGTTTCTGGTTTTCTCCTTTGATGTATGCTCAAAATGCAGCTTCTGTAAATGAATTCCTTGGGCATTCCTGGGATAAGGTAGTTCATGATGTCAGTGGTTTGTCAAATGTTCTCTCCTAGCACAGTGATGATGGAAGGAGTAGAAGTTGCTTATGGTTCTGTTTTCTCCCCTTCTTTTAATTGTTTATGCAGAGTGCTGGGAACTACACTAGCCTTTCATTAGGTGAGGCAGTATTGAGATCCCGCTACTTGTTCTCAGAGAGCTACTGGTACTGGATTGGAATTGGTGCTTTGTTTGGATATACACTGTTATTTAACACTCTATTCACAATCTTCCTGACTTACCTTAACCGTAAGACAACTCTCCATGTGAACTCCATGTTGAACTGAAAAGAAAGAAATATGGCTAATTTAGTTCCTGATCTTAATTTGTGCAGCTTTGGGTAAGCCACAGGCAGTTGTATCCAAGGAAGAGCTACAGGAAAGAGAAAGGCGAAGGAAAGGTGAAAATGTGATCATTGAGCTGAGACATTACCTGCAACATTCAGGCTCATTAAGTGGTTTGTAATTGTAACATACCTTTGGTGATGGCTTTCTTTATCATTTTACTTTAAAGCTCTATCTATTATCATTTTACTTTAAAGCTCTATCTATCCAAGGGCAACTAAATATCTAAGGTTTGATCTTCTCAGCAGGAAAACATTTTAAGCAGAGAGGCATGGTTCTCCCCTTCCAACCACTTTCCATGTCTTTTAGCAACATCAATTACTTTGTGGATGTTCCAGTGGTGTGTGTAGTTGCTTCCCTTTAATCTGTTCAACTTAGAAACATTTCAAATCCTATTTGTCTCATTCAAGTATTGTATCATTGGTTCAGGAATTGAAGCAACAAGGGGTACAGGAAGACCGACTGCAGTTGTTAGTTAATGTAACGGGAGCATTCAAGCCTGGCATTCTGACAGCTTTGGTGGGAGTGAGTGGTGCAGGAAAAACAACCCTCATGGATGTATTAGCTGGAAGGAAAACCGGCGGGGTCATAGAAGGGAGCATAAACATATCCGGTTATCCCAAAAAGCAAGAAACATTTGCTAGAGTTTCTGGCTACTGTGAACAGAATGATGTTCACTCCCCTTGCTTGACTGTTCTAGAGTCACTTCTGTTCTCTGCTTGGCTGAGGTTGCCATCTGATGTTGACTTGGAGACACAAAAGGTAATTTAAAAATTAAAACTGTCTGATATTTTATTATGTCTTGGGGCATGACATAACCTTATTCATGTCTGATTGTCTCAGGCTTTTGTTGAGGAGGTGATGGAACTTGTGGAGCTGACCCCACTTAGTGGGGCATTGGTTGGGCTACCCGGAGTTGATGGTTTGTCAACAGAACAGCGGAAGAGGTTAACCATTGCTGTTGAGCTAGTTGCTAATCCTTCTATTGTATTCATGGATGAGCCCACTTCAGGGTTGGATGCAAGGGCCGCAGCCATTGTGATGAGGACTGTAAGAAACATTGTAAATACAGGACGGACAATAGTGTGTACAATCCATCAGCCCAGCATAGACATTTTTGAATCCTTTGACGAGGTCTGATTTCCTTCTTGAAACATTATCACATAACAGAAACTGCTCCTGAAGGCAACAAAACATTTGCAAAGTTATCCTTTTTCTCAAATGAATGTTTTAATTTATCTATGTAAACTCTCATTTGATCCTTCTCCAATCTTGTGTTTCCGTGCAGCTTTTGTTTATGAAGCGTGGAGGAGAGCTTATTTATGCTGGGCCACTTGGCCAAAAATCCTGTGAACTGATAACTTATTTTGAGGTTAGATTATGCATATTTATATTTCCTAGAATCTGTGAACAACAAATCTTTGAGGGATTGTGACTTTTCTTCATTCATCTGAATGTTATGTACAAATGCATATTTGTTTTGTAGGGAATTGAAGGAGTATCAAAGATCAGGCCTGGATATAATCCCGCTGCCTGGATGCTTGAAGTAACTTCCTCAGCTGAAGAAAATCGTCTGGGAGTTGACTTTGCTGAAGTTTATCGAAGATCATATCTTTTTCAGTATGTATTATCTTATCTCAACTTCTCAAGTCTAGCTGTAGCTTTGGCTTCATCCTCACACAAATTTGATGTCTCTTTTGTTTTCAGTCACAACAGAGAGTTGGTTGAGAGCTTAAGCAAGCCAAGTAGTAATTCAAAGGAACTGAACTTCCCAAGTCAATACTCCCAATCATATTTTCACCAATTTTTAGCATGTCTTTGGAAACAAAACCTATCATACTGGCGAAACCCACAGTACACTGCAGTTCGCTTCTTCTACACTGTCACCATCTCATTGATGTTAGGAACAATATGCTGGAGATTTGGTTCCAAAAGGTTGCAACTCTCAGCCCCTTCTAACTTTTTCTGTATGTTCATGACCTGAATATTCCAGGAACACCATCTTCTTAGCCATGACACTTTGAGTTATTGTCTATAGGGAGACGCAACAGGATTTGCTTAATGCTATGGGGTCCTTGTATGCTGCAGTTTTGTTCATTGGTATCACCAATGCCACTGCTGTTCAACCTGTTGTTTCTATTGAAAGATTTGTGTCTTACCGGGAGAGAGCGGCAGGGATGTATTCAGCCCTACCTTTTGCATTTGCTCAGGTTTCTTTCCCATCTTATATCTCCATTCCTCACTTTAAATTTGTGGGAAAGTTTCTTTCCTTAGCTAATGTATCATCATCATATATGTACAGGTTGCTATTGAGCTCCCCTATGTGTTTGCACAGACAATCATGTACAGTGCAATTTTCTACTCCCTGACTTCGTTTCAGTGGACAGTTTCCAAATTTGTTTGGTACATATTCTTCATGTTCTTTACCGTCCTATACTTCACCTTTTATGGAATGATGACAACTGCTGTCACTCCAAATCATAATGTTGCTGCCATCATTGCTGCACCCTTCTATATGTTTTGGAACCTTTTCAGCGGCTTTATGATTCCCCACAAGGTAACACCATCATCTGATCATGGAAGTTAACAAGTCATAGTTAGGTTTGAGTTTATATTCAGAGATGATGGCAGAAATATACCGTGTACTTTAATTTGTTTGCAGGTTGATACTGTCATCTTCATTTTGTAGCAAGTTGCTACCCTGTACTTTGAATTAGTTGCACCCTTAGTTAAAATATGTTAAAACTGACATAAAAACCCCACTTAAAGCAGCACGTGACACACATGTGACCTGCCAAATTTTCAAAATGAGAAAATCAACCTTCTTATTTGGGCCTGAGTTAAAATTAGGGATATTATAGTCTTTTCGATCGTTTTTTTAACTCCGTTATAGACACCACAACTAAAAAAAAAGTACAAGGTAATACCTTCTACAAAATAAAGATGACAGTAACAACTTGCAAACAAATTAAACCACATATTTCTGCTATTACCCCCTCTAATTAAGATATATGTGCCCAAGGAGTAGGAGTTCTTTTCGGTTGACTTTAACTCATTTGTTCGGTAACATATTGGATAAATATATTGATTGATTATTTATATCAAGTTGAGGTGAATATGCAGTAAGATTATAATCTCTGTACTGTTCATCTCTTGGGTCTGCATTTCATATTTACTCATTTCATTTGTGCCAACAGAGAATCCCCATATGGTGGATATGGTATGACTAGGCAAACCCGGTAGCTTGGAGTCTGTACGGGCTCTTCACTTCACAATACGGGGACGATGAGAATCTAGCGGAGCTATCAGACGGAGTCACCATGCTGTCCGTAAAAGAGTTCCTCAGGCGAGGCCTCGGCTACCACCATGATTTCTTGGGTGTGGTTGGTATTATGGTGGTAGGTTTCTGCATACTTTTTGCTGTGATTTTTGCTTTTGCAATAAAATCTTTCAACTTCCAGAGGAGATGACAAATGGAACCTCTCTCTCTTCCATATTTCCTCATAGGAGTGGTGCAAGAGCTTGAAGTCTGTGTAGGTACATGGATTTCTTAAGGGAATCAATTGTTTTATGTTATATATGGAGAGAGGATATTATTTCTGAAGAAAAAAGAGAGGATAATATAATAGCTACTTGGAATTTCTTAAATGTATTTGTAAAATAATGGGAAAACATCAATAACACTCCCATTTTTAACTTTCATTATCAATAACACACTCTTAAACTCATGTGTAATCAATAACACACTGTGACTTTCATTATTTTTACAAAAAACCCGAATTTAACCCAAACCCGTTAAGTATTGACAACACCGTTACTATTTTTAATTAGATTTGTACCATGTGAGGAAGGATAAATGTTAAATACCTAAACTAACCTTGAATCAGGGTTAGTTTCAGATCCCATACTCCGCCTTTGTTCAAGCAAAGCTTAAACCACGTTTACATATATGTTTATACAACAGAAGCTCTGCACGGTACATCATAACCGCATGTGTCTCAACTATATTTTTTATTGATTCATTCCCGTAGAGAAGCATCATCAGTAGCATAATCCATTGTACATATATTTGAAACACTTTATCTATTGATACCATCGCACCATTAGTACAGATAATGGAAGCATAAGCTCTCTACCTTTTTAACAGATTGAAATTTGACAGAAATTTCATACTAGGACCCAACACTAATTATCAATTTACAGTACAATTAAAATTTGATAAAACTCATTAACATCGGCTTTTCAGGAGGATGAAATACAGTTAAGATGACATTGAGATAATGAACAAATAAATTTTAAGAGTTCAAATTATAGTTAAATAGGATACGCGAGGTACACCGTACACATAATTTAGAACGAAAAAATCCTAGTTGTTTAATGGGTCTTCAACATCAGACTTAAGAAACTACCAGTATCTCTAACATTAGATGATTGCATCAATTTGACCCTACATCTATAGTTTGGAGGGTTATGCCCTTCAAATACTTGCTAGGTTGCCTTATATGGCTGACGGCTTTCAATTCTTTCACTTCGCCTTGGTTTCTGTGCCGCAGACGATGTAGCTCGTCTTGGTTTCTGTGATGCAGACGATGTAGCTCCATGTTCACGAGAAAGCTGAAATTAAATGCAGAAGAAGTTAGTTTGATGAGCCTAGAACTTTAAATTCTAAACGGAGAAAATTTAAATTTTCAGCAATAAACCTTCTCAAATACGCATAATCAAATATTTTTCAATTACCTAGAATCAAATACTTTTCATAACTAACTCTTCCCGAATATGTTGAATCAAGTACTTGAATTAGATAAATAAATCAGATTACCTGTCCCGAACTCATAACCTGCCACTCAAAGTTTGCAATCCCTTTCTCACCATATTTTTCTTTCATCTTCTTATTCATCTCTTCTGTCAGTTCCTTTTGTCTTTTAGCTAATCTCTCTAAAGCCTGCTTCTTACCTGCTTCAACTGTACTAAGCTGAGCAGGTGTAATAGACTCCAAGAATGATTCTGATTGTTTTTGTATGCTACCTTCACTTGAATGGTCGATGTCATCTAAAATTTGTCTAAGGGTTGTTGTATCTTCATCTTCCATTGTCCTTCTTACTTTTAAGCGTTGTTGTCGTTCTTTTTCCTTGGTAATTTTGGCAATTGAAGCATCTCTCTTTCTCTGAATGACCTCAACTATACATGCATCATCACCTTTGACAGAGTAGTTTTTCACTGATGTATAGTTTTTTCTTTTAGTATTTGATGATGTCTTCTGCTTCAAGTTTTCACCATAGTCTTTGGCAGAGCATGATAGCCTGTTATGGCCTGCTTTCCTGCATCGCCCACATTTCAATATGACGCCCTTCCTCGACCTTGAGCTACTACCTTCACCAGTTTGAGCTCTCCATGAATCCCTTTAGTCTCCTAACTCTAGGTCTTCCGGGTGGTTTGCAAATTCTTGGAGGTAATAACACAGCTTCCCCTGAACGTATTTGTCTGATTTCCTTTAACCCATGAACTGGCATAATTTGTCCCGAATAAATCTGATTGAAGGTCTCTACAAAATAATAGAAGTGGACATGCTTGAAAGGATTTCCCCTGCTCCGAAATATTGCGGCAACTCCGTGCTTGCATGGGATGCCACTCAATTTCCATTCTGTACACGAACAAGTCTTCATATTCATCGAAACACTGTAAGATTCATCATTATCTGTTACCTCGTATGAGTGTGGACCACTACACAACACTTTACATCTCGCAGCCAGCTTCACTATCATCTGCACCTTTTCCACTATTCTTGGGCACAAATGATTATTGCCTTTAATCAAATCCCTTTTGACACTAAACCATCTCATCAATTTCTTCCGATAGAATTCACAGAAATCAAGAATTGGGAGGTCCCTCCCCTGCAACATCCAACTATTGAATGATTCACATATGTTGTTGGTTTGTGCAGAGGAGGTAGCTCGAGGTGTGAAATACGCCTTGCACCAGCTTTTTTGTGGTCTATCTCGAAGCCATTCATATGCAGTTTTACTAACCGTCTGCAACATTTTCATTCTTTCCTCAAACTCCTTCTCACTAGTAGCAAGTGCACAAAGCCAAAGCATTTTTTTCAACTCTTTGGACTTGAAAGTTCGGTACCAATTCTCATACATGTAGCGCATACAATGTCGATGCTCTACATTAGGCAACCAATCCTTGAATAGTTCAACTAACCCCTGTAATCATAACAACATAATATGATAGATTGTTAAAGTTTTGTAATGTAAAGACTAAACTATAATGGATTTCATAAATGTAAAAGCTTTTAAAATTTTAATGTAAACATTAAGTCTAAAGAAATAGCGCACCTTTTGTTTGTCACTCATGAAAACCCACCTTTTCTCCTCGTGATCTCCAAAGTCATGAAAAAGCTCCTCCAGAAACCATCTCCATGTGTTCTTATTCTCTTGTTCAACCACTGCCATGGCAAGAGGGAACATGCCATCATTGGCATCCTTGGCCACGGATGCTAGCATTACCCCACCATAATGTCCTTTCATGTGTGCCCCGTCAAGCCCAACGAACGACCTACAACCCTTCTCAAAGCCTTCTTTTTGTGCACCATATCGCAAATACAGTCTTTTAAACCTTGGAGGTACACTGCCATCATCCAGGATTGCATTTTGTAATCTTCTCTGCGTACTTCTTAAGCATTCCATATTGTGTCCCCTCTTCCCCTCCCAACAGTTCTCTGCCCTTCTTTATTGCATGTCTCGGCTTTTGTATGTTGCAATTGATATGGAGATCTTCCAGCACCATCGAGTGAAATGCCCCAATCTCAACTTTCTTATGACTCTTAATGTAGTTCAAGTACCTGCGATCAAAGAAATATATTAGTATTCTGCTTCACATTTTACAAATATACAATGGAAACAATAATCATGTTCAAACAACTCACTAACCTTTTAGCAAGTAAGGTTGCAGTAATACTACTATCGTGATGTGCAGTAGAGTCACATGTGTGTTTAGATCGAAAAGTCTTTATTGCCAAACAAGCATTATCATTTATTACTTTCCCGCACCAAATGTAGAACAAACAACCTTTTTGTTTGCATATGGCACCTATTCCATCCTTTTCGTTTCGAGTGAAATGAAAAGTAAAACTCTTCTCAACAGTATACATCCTAAACACAAACCTAAACACGACGGCAGATTCAAATTGATCTCCAATTTGTAGTTCCACATCCTTTAATTCTGAATCGGAGTCCCAAAATTTAGATTCTCTACGAGGGCAAGAATCAAAACCTGTCGTCCAATCTTGTAAGATCTCAGCTTCACATGTCAATTGTTCATCTCCATCAACCTCGTAGCTGTCATTTTCCTCTTCATTATCTTCATGCCACACTTCATCTTCACTATCTATCTCTTCAATATTGGCATCCATTTCCTCATTGTTTATTTCTTCTCCATTCACGTTTTTCTCCTCATTCTCTTCCTCTTCATACCCAAAATCCTCTGCAGTCAAGAATCCTTCAATTTGCTGAGCTTGGATCAAATCCAAATCAATGAGCTCTTCTTCAATAAGAACATCATTTATCTCATCATCGTCATCATATTCAAATTCGTCAACTAAACGAAGGCCATTCACTGATTTTTTACCTCGGTGATCCATCTGGCAACAAAAATTCAAATATAAATTTGTCGCAAACCAATTTTTGTTCGTGTGTACAGTGGAGCGCAATCTAATTTTATGCACTCGAGTTTTATATCCTTAAAGTTCAAGATTAACAACTCTAAACAAAGTGTCCTACAAACGTGCTAAAAATAAATGCTCATGATTACCAACTATCCATTATTAATAACAGATAAGCAAAATATCCATAGGACAAGGAAAGAACCAGCTACCAACCATAACCATAAAGTGTACTTATCATTTTGCTTGTCCAGATAATCACAGGTTCACCTCCAAGATTAAAACCAGTTCTTGCATGAAAATGTTTACAACATTATGGTCAATAAAACAAACTCAATGTGTGTGTATATATATATGATAACTTTTATACACGCTCAACATTATTGACAAGAAAGTGAAATATATAACAAAAACGATTCACAATCAATTCCATACCATACATACAGTATGTGCATGAACCAAAACTCGCAACGAATCTGTCGCTTCCTGTTCATTTAACTTGTCTCCGATCCACGCTAACTCATTATGATCTCAACGCATTATCAAAAACAAGTGATCTATGTATTCATGCGAACATATACACAACAGCGAAAACGGACACAATAAAAAATGCAACTTTCAATCCATTAATCAGAGAAGAACAAAATTGATGCAAAAGTTAAAATGGAACTTGTAAATACATCCAAATTCTTTTCTAAGTACAAAATTTAAATTTGCTTTGATCAAAATAAGGACGATCAATGTTCAATCAGACAATCGGAAGGAATTATCATATCAATGTTCAATGAATCAATCAAATACAGACATCAAAACTCTTGAACTCTTCGACCAATTGAGTGTGAAATAAACATAAACTCATGGTTTCTTATAATCAAATTAAAGTTCCCAATATTGTAAACCCTTGAATCAATAAACGCTTCTTCTTCCAACTTTTAACATTTACAGAAATCAATAAATGAAGAACTTACCAAAACTTTGTTCTTCGAGCTTTCACAACAATGGCAGAGTTAGTGGAGGAAGATGAGAGCTTCAGAGCAGATGCCCACGCGATCAAGGAATATGATGACTTTCAAAAACACACCGTCGCTTACCTTAGGTTTAATTCACAAAGGATAAATTTGTCATTTACAATTTCATCTTAATGGCGTTAGTGAATTTAACGGAAATATGGGTTTTTTGTATTAATAACAAAAGTAACAGTGTGTTATCGATTAAAAATAACTTTAAGAGTGTGTTATTGATAATGAAAGTCAAAAGTGGGTGTGTAATTGATGTTTTACCAAGAAAGAACGCAGAATCGTATAACAGTTAGGATAAGATACTATTAAGTAAGGCAGGAAAAGAGGTACTACTCAAGGCAATGATTCAAGCATTATGAGTCACTTGATCCCTCAGACTTTAATTCGAGAGATTGAAGTGGCCATGAATAAGTACTGGTGGCAAAATAGGACCCTGAGGAGGGTGTGGAATTCGATGGAGCCAATGGGGAGATTTATGTGCACATAAGCACAATGGAAATTTGAATTTTAAGTTCCTATAAGATTTTAATTTGATTCTTTTAGGAAAACAAGGATGGAGATTAATGACGATCCCAGAAATCCTTGTATCGAGGGTCCTGAAAGCTAAATATTACCCAATGTCAGATTTTATTTTGGCAGGACATATAGAGGGCGGGAACCATATATGACGAAGCATTCATACAAGCCATGGAGTGGTCCAAGACGGCTTGAGCAGAAGAATAGTTTCTGGGGCGACCACGAGAATTGGTGGGGCGCCTTTGGTCAACATAAAGTCAGGGTTGTTGGAGGATGTATCAGAGAGATTAGAATTCTGGAGCGTGAATCGGTTATTCGATCCAAACAGAAAAAATTGGAATATGGGGCTTTTACATAGCGTATTTCCGGTTAACATAATAGTCAGTGTGTCGTTGGTAATGGGAGATGGACCTGACGAATGGTATTGGAAGGGGTCTCGAACGGGGGAGTACTCAATCAAGGAGGTGTATCGGAGGCTGCAGGTTTCGATCGGGCGATGGAGACCAGAGAACAGGAAGGCCTTCTGGAATGGATTATGGTCACTCCATATCCCAAACTTAGGTGTGCAATCTGTGGAGAAGCCAAGACAACGGTCCATGTTTGGGCTCAGTGTTCGACGACGAGAGAGGTATGACGCCACTTCCCAGGGTTGGGGATATCCAATTTTGGTTCGGAAGGTGAGTATCTCAAGGACAGCTGGGGTTCGGGGTCAAAGGAGAATGCTGAGAAGATTGGGGTCCTATGTTGGGCATTGTGGAGAAAAAGAAACAACAAGGTTCAACCTGGGGAGGGAATTTACAGGTACGATATGACTCTGTGGACTAATTGGAAGGAGGCACAAGAACATACCTCCTTTTAAGGTTCAACGGCTTTGCTTCAACATAAATAGACGAGGCTGGAGGAGGGAGAGTGGAAAGTGAATATGAACGGGGCGTTATTTTCTGGTTTGGAGGCGGTGGAGGAATAGTATGTAGAGATGATCAAGGCGAGGTCCATGGGGTTTAATGCATGATGTTTGAAGGGTTAAAGGACGTGGAGATCATTGAAGCGATGACTATCTGCACAGCCTTGGTTTGGAACTGTCAACATGGTTAGAAGAGAGTGGTAATTGAGTCGGATTGTTTGGGGAATTTTTAGGTATAAATAGTGTTGATCGAATACTAACTCATTTGGGTTTAATTGTTGATGAATCTAAGGGGCTACTTAGTAAGTGATTGGGTTTCAGGGTGATTCATGCTCGTAGAAATGAAAACGATGTAGCTAATACATTAATTAGGCATGCCCATGAGTGAGAGTTTGTAGTTTGGGACCTGATAAGTTCGTTTGTCATAACCTCTTCTGGAATTGCTGACCATTCATCCTGACTAATGAAATACTGGTTTTTCTTCAAAAAAAAATGGACAGGGACAAGCTTGTAAGGAATTAAGAAAAAATATAGGAAAAATTACAAATGCATTCCCTCAAGTATGCACGATTTATCTGATGTATCCCCTCAAGTATTTTTGTAACTGATA
>JAYMSV010000911.1:0-14495 GCA_036897745.1 Erodium moschatum | reverse complement strand
CACTGCTTTGAGTTCTTCCACTTGCTTGATTGTGCAGAGGCTCCAAGGATCGGCGGGGCCGCGGGCGGTTTTGTAGTTTTTGATCATGCAAGCCTTGTTGAGATACCTACAAAATTAATGGACTTTTTAAACCTTCTAAAGAGTATGAGGGTGATGAATTTGCATGAATAGACACGTGTCATGTGAAAAATAAATGTAATTGAATAAATTAGTTTTTTCAGCAATTTCATCGGAGGTAATATCATCTTCGAAATGATCGAAAATCACATTTGTAACTCTCTATTTTAAGTGCAAAATGATTGATATTTAAAGATATGAGAGTTGTATTAGTACAAAACAATCGTCAACCTGTTCATTGATCCTATTAATATTCATCGGATTTTGATCAACCTCATGATCGCCCTTCACAATGTAAACCGTCATGATAGGCATTACAGCTTGTCATTCGATAATAAAGTGATAGTCTGTCATACTCTACAACATAGTACCATAATAACAGAACCCTACCCGCTACCCTTATTTTTCGTCTCCACTGGCGACGGCCTCGGCTCCAGTCAAGGACATTGCCGGTGGCGACTCTCTTCTCCCCCTTTCCTTCTCTTCTCTCTTCTCCCCCATCTGATCGTTGTGGTTCTGGTGGTTCGTCATGGTGCTAGTACTGATTATCCATTTCTTCTGCTTATGTTTCGTGTCCCTTTATCGTAATATGCTCAGTACTCAACTGCTTATGGTCACATTCGTGGTCAGGGCTTGATGGTTTAAGGTGTTGGCCGTCGGCGAGTGGTTTGGCCATTGTGCCTTTTAGCTGTTTATCTTCATGTTCGATTTTGGGTATAGTGTGTTCGGGTAGGGTTTCCCTCCGCTTTGTCTCCGTCATTTTTGATGTTGGTCGTCGACTTGTTAGTGATCACTTTCGAAGTCTCTGTGATAGGTCGGTGATCCTGATGAGACATGGTGTTCTACTTTTTATGGCAGTCGACTGGGTTATGTCAATATCGTTTTGAAATTAATGGTTGAAAAATTCAGGTTTTGACCTTATTTAAATCTTGTGTGCTTCATGGTAGGAAAATCAGAGTTATAGATCTATTTTATTATTGCGTTCTTAATGTTTGTAAAATCTGAATATTCAAACCTATTTCAGTGTGCTCTCCCCTTCTTGGGATTCTTCAGATGTTGGACTTTTATAACCGCGCTCATATTGGTTATTGGTTTTTTCATATCCTTATAATTGAATCCATCATTTTTTGGGTTCGTGAGGTCTATGACTATACCTTCCTATACTCGTCTTTCACTTCATGATAGATTTTTTTTTTATATATATTTACCTGATAAAAAAACATTCTACAATGAAGCTGCACTCACTATTTATCATACTTCATATACCAAACAAGGATTTTTAAAAATGTTTTTGACTCGATTGTTTATTTGTATGTAACCTAGTAATCACCAAAATAAATACAAAATCATTGAAACCGAACTACCGAAGCACATTATGGTTACCTTAATTTCTTCGTTGGCGCGACGACTTTGGAGCCCGTGCGGTAATAAAACGACCCATCGGAGTCTTTCGGAGGCAAAGGCAAGTCCCTGTTCTTCCAAGCAGCAGCTATGACTTGCGCAAAGCTAGTGAACATGCTCTTATTGGGCACGACCTTGACATACCAAGACGAGCCCAATAAGAACAAAACAGTGGCCCCAAACAACAGGCCCATGGGGACCCCAAAGCCCACGGCCCAACCAGCCTCCTGCTGGACATAGACTATGACCGTGACCGAGATCATGATCGAGACCCCGACCGAGGCATAGTACCAGTTGAAGTAGCTCTGAAGCGTCCTGTCGTTTTTTGGGTCGCCGGGCTTCGCGACCTGGTCGGCTCCGAACGGCAAGGAACAGGACCTGATGCCACCGGTTCCGACCGACATGAGCCCGAAGGAGATGAAGAGGAAGAGGAGCTGGGCCGAGGTTGGGCCCGGACATGGCCCGCCATTGTCTGGGCCGCACTTTGGTGGCCTTGCTTGTCTTAAAACCGATGTTAGCCATAGCATGGTCAAGCCCTGTTGATATGAGTTTGGGTTATTCACAATCGACTTAGAAATGACAAGAATTATTTGGCTATCCCATGTTCGAAAGACATTGATTATGTTTATCATTCGAGGATTGAACCTATCGATCTGACATTTCATATGGTTCGAAATTTAATGCGTCGTAAAAATTGATGACGAATATCGCAATTTTGATGAAAAATCGATTCTTCAATCCGATCAAAACTCGAGATTTATAGTAAAAATAAAATTTCCCACTATGATTGGGAAGGGATTAATCAGACATGTACTTAAATCAGATTCAACTAATAAGGACACCTGGATTCCTCGGACCATGATTTGTAGTTAACAACAACGAGATGAGATTAGTGAGTCCATGTAAGAGTGTGTGGAATTAACCGTAAAAAAATTTGGACCAAACCGACATCGTTTTAGACTGAATCGATGTGAACCGACCGGTATAATTTGGTTGTCTAATGATGACCTTTGTAGTATGGTTGAGTGGGCTATGTGTATTGAATTAAGATTGGTACCATGTGCAGGTGGGTGAATCATCTACGAAGCTATCTACCCTGACCCACAATCCACCCGCACTGTTACAGATCAATAAAATTCAATCCACTATAACGGATCGGGCGGAACGAATCATCAAATATTTTTTAACATCCTTAGGTGTCAGAAGGCCTTTTACTTGGGCCTAGCCCGCCCCACTCTGGCCGAGCCCATTTATCCCGCTGCCAAGCCCAAACTTTGAGGATACAAAAGTTAAGTGTTATCGTCACGTACCATGAGGCTGATAGTGGTTCCGGCGGCGATGACGCGAAATCGGCCGAAGTAGGAGTCGGAGAGGAAAGCTCCGACGGAGGGCATGAAGTTGGAAATGGCGTTCCATAGGAACAAGACGCTTGTTCCTTTGGCCGGAGACATGTGGTACTCCGAAATCAGGTAAAGAATCATATTTGCTTGAAGCCCATAACTTGCCACCTTTTCAAATGTTTCATTTGCTACACAAATCAACCAAAAACATAGTCACATCATCAAGAGCTCGACTACTTTTACGTAAACATCAGATGAAAAACAATAAGGCCGTTCCACAGTGGGACGGTCTAATCCCAATGTAAGACGAAAAGTAGGAAAATGTGGGTTGGAAATATTTTTAAATTATCATATATCATGTGGCGATTCTCTATAGGAGAATGGAGAATCGGACATTAAATCCGAATAGACGGTCGACGAACCCATACTGTCTTTGCGGTCGAAGCCCACGAATCGTAGATTTTTGAGCATTTTCCCAAAAAAGAGCCGATTCGACGTCCCTATTCGACACGCAGAAGACCCCACTATGGATACTCTAGGACCACGTAAAAAAATGTGGTTTTGGAGTCTGGTCGGGTTAAGGATTCTTAATCAGTCTTACTTTGATCAGACGATTTGTCCATTCACGGATATAAAGGAGGAAGAAAGGGTTATGAATTATGACCACTTGTCATGTGACAAGTGACTATCTGCTCACTCAAATCTCATATCACCGTGAGATAAATCAACCGTTAAAATTACTTTACCATACCATCGAAGATATTATAAGAATTTGAAAGTTAAGGTTGTTTACCTATAATAAAAGGGAGGGTCCTGAAGCCACCTTGTCTGATTGTATCATAATCTTTATTGGTCTTGTTGATTTGATCTGTACCAGCCATCTCCACCTCCATGGGAAAGAATTGGAACTAGAGAGATGAGTTGAAGAAGAAGACCATACATAATGCTATTATATAGAATCTCATACATGAAGCAATTTGGGGCATGGTAGGTCCAAGTGTGATGTAATATTGTCTAGTAACAATAAATAAATGATCAGGTTGGTATTTTCATTGTAGGGTCCATCCATGTATATTCAAAAACCCACATGTTAAAAGTTTGATTTATATTAAAATTCAAATTAATAAGTAGAGTCTTGAACCTATGCTTGTTTGTCTTATTGGTCAAACACTTGAAACTAAGTTTCTTTTTAGCCAAAACATAGAGAATTTTGATCTCTCCTCAATTTCGATTGAGTCTCTTGGATCGGCCCTTTTTTCCGACGTTCTCTCGATTACTCCTGTTCCTCGCCTTTCCCCTTCGGTTCCGTGACACTCGTCCCCTTCTCAGAAGGTCCTCCTCCCCATTCCCTCCACCGCTGTCGTGGTGATGAACGGGGGCTCGTCGCTTCATCTGGGAGTTGGCCCCGTCAAGTTTCTTGGTCGGTTTTTGCTGGCCTTCCCTGACCTGATAGTTCTGGTTCGTGCGGTTTCGGTCCGGATGGACGTCCTTCTTCGTCGCTGCTCTCGCGATGCTGGCCGCCGACGACCTGAAGGCCTCCTCTCCTCCATGCGTTGCTCTGCACGTGGGAAGCAGTTCGTGTGGAGCCCCGTGTCACTTGCAGGGGTTTCGAGGCGTTGGCCGTTTGCTCTCCCCGAGGCTTTTTGGACTTCTCTTTTTTCTTAGTCTTAATTACTGTAATTTCGTAATTTTTTCTTCTCTTCTTCCTTTAATTGTATTTCTCCATTGGAGTACATCTTTTGAGTGGAACAAAACCGTTATTTTTGCTGATCAAAAAAGAAAAAAAAAAGTATACCAAACGGGTCATTTCCTTCACAACAAGTGTGTAGAGGGGATAGGCTTTAATATCATACCGAGATCAAGAGTTTTTTTTATTTCGAACATATAATCCATTTTTTTTAAAAAGCCGGATGTTCAAATATTCCCTTCCTTTCCTTTTCATACTCAAAGCCTTGTCGGTTATTACCAACTGTCCCATTTTGGCTGCAACCATCTTAGCTAGCCAAAGCTTGTCTTCTTCTGCACATTTCAGTCTCCAATCTCATCAGCAAGAGCTTGAACATGTTTTAGTTCTATACTTATTCCATGATCAAAGGAACACCTGCAACACAGAGGGAATTGTAAGGAGGAATCGGCGAAAAGGTTCGTCACCTTGTGACCACTTGCCACACAACACGTGTCTATTCCTCTCATTACTGTAGGAGGCTGAACGAATTGACCGATAAAAAGAGAGATTCACTGAACTGGAAGCAATTAGCGTTGAAGATGCTCTAAACAACAGAGAAATGACAGTGGTTGCAAAATTGATGTCTTAACAATGACATGGTAACAAGTTGACTCTGAATGACACTGAACATCCACAAAACATCAGAAGAAAAGAGACAAACATGTACTTTTCAATTACACATAATGAACTTGATGTGCTTCTAGAACATCCTTAAAGTCTAGTTTCTACATGAGAAGAGACCAAAACAGCAACAGCAACAGAAACATGAAATGAGCAATATGTATTAAATCTGAATTTCTATACAAGATTCAAGAGTATGTGTAAAAATAAGGTTATAAGGTAACAAAAAAAAAATCCTATGACAAAAAGATATGTTATTTATCCTTTCTTCTATCTGATATACCATTTACACCATTTTATCATATCTGCCTTCAGCTCAATCCCCATGCCTACAAGAAAAACGATCAAACGGGTTTTTTCTGTTAATCGAAAAAGGGCTTGAGATCGAAACTAGAGACGAGTTATCGTGTTAATGGAGTTCAGCTTTACCTGAATCCGGCCATCAGAAGTTCCTGTAACCAAAATTTCTTCACTGGCATCGAGAGCCATGGCGAGAATCTTCGAGTTTGTGCCGGTTTGTAGAGTGTCTACTCTGCTCTGCTTCTCTCTGCACCAAATCTCGATAGCCCCTCCCTTGCATCCAAGATAAATAAGGTCCGAGCTTATGGCCATGGTTCTCACTTCTTGTGTGCATGCCAGAGATCCAACCATGCTATAGTTTGAAGCACTCCAAATCTTTACACACAATAGAGGAACAAGAAGCACTTGCATTGTCAATTGCATTGCAGTGAGTTGAGAACAAAAGAACTAGGTTTAATACTGACACATTGGCACCTTTCATTTATCACAAAAAAACACCCGGATTTGGGTCATTTTGTTCCAAAAAACCGCTGATAAATGAGAAAGGTCCTGGTTAAACCATCACCGTTTTATGTGTAAATCCGGTTTTTTAATCAATAACGGAAGGTGACAATGTGTTACTGATAACCCCTCACTTTTTAGGGGATGTTTTTGATAGCGAAAGGTCAAAGTGGGTATGTAAATAGCATGTTTCCTTAATAACTATAGTTTCAAGTGTACCTTCACAGCTGCTCCATCTAAGGGAGAAGTGGCTGAGTATATCAGTCCATTATGAGCCTGGAGAGCGTGAACAGGGTTTGATTTTGCTAGTAACTTTCTTGAGCCACTCTGAATGGTACCGAGTGTTCCTGTCGCTAAATCAACTTCCTATGAATCACAAATACTTTGTTATTACAAGTTTCCGGATCAAGAAACCGGTATAGAGCAAGGTGAAAGTACATTTATATGCCAAACTAGGTACCTGAATGCTACTGTCATGACATCCACAGTAAAGCTTGCCATGTACAAGAGCCAAGGCCTTGACGTGTTTACTCGAGTTAACGAGTTTTGATCCTCCGTTCCATGAGTGAACCTGATGATGAAGGAATGACAAAGGAATAATTGCAAAAATGTATCGTGTATTATTCACTTTTTGTAAATCCTAGTCTTATTTTTTTCATGGCAAAAATGTGCCTTAAACTTGTATTTTGTTGCACTTTATATCAATTATTTCAAAATGACGATTGCATCCTTGAAATTTTTTTAAAAAAATATGAAGATGAATGACTGAATTAGAGGGCACAGTTTTGTGGGATACCTTGACACCAGCTCCCTGTGGAATGAAACATGAAATGCTGTTCGAAACAACGAGACTGTGGACCTGATCCTTCATATCGTGCACTTGCACACAGGAAATTACATTGTTGCTGATAGACCAAACCTGGTTCAGATGTAAAGAAGACTCATTGTAAGTACATTTAAGGGGTAACTTCATTAATACCCTCCCAGCGACCTTTGATTTTCAAAAGCACCCTGAATAAGTGATGACTTAATAGAAACACACTGTCACCTTTCGATATTATAAAAAAAACACGGATTATAGGTGACAGTGTGTCCCTGATAAAGTCATCACCCCTTTAGTGTGAATCTGTGTGCTTATTTATAACAACGAAAGTTGACAGTGTGTTCCTAATAAACCATCACCCATATTCTTTTAAAAAATACAAAGGTCGTCAGGTGCTAATAACGTTTTCCCTACATTTAAATAGATGTAACTTGATAAGAATCATCGGAGTGGTAGAGCATACATACATACCCTTGTTGTTTTATCCAGAGAACCACTGTACAGTTTGTCCCCGGATTGTAGAATTGCCAAGCTCGTAACTGCCTTAGTATGTTCTCGAGTTTCTTGGAGAAGATGAAGAATACTACCTCTACCAGTCCACACCTTCAAAATTCAAGAATAATACAGTAAACTTCAAATCTCACAGAGCTCTACCAATGTGTAAGAGTAGGAGTAATCTTTAGAAGCTTGTGCCTTGACGATTCACTTTATCGAACAAAAAGACTACCTGACCAAAGGGATAATTGCAAAAAAGTACCATTTATTATCGACTTTTTCGCATGTTGGTGCTCTCATCTTCATACCGTTGCAGATTATGACCCTGAACTTGTATTTTGTTACACTCTGAGTCAATTTATTCAAAAATGACGATTTTTCCATTGAATTCTCTTCTTTACCTTTTATTTTTCAAATTTAAAATTCAAGGGCAAAATCCTCATTTTGAAAGAACCCACAACGGTTTGAAAATAAGGACTCCGACCTCCAATACATTTGATATTTGGTATAATCCTTAAATATGTTTGATAAATTGAGCCATCTGTAGTATAGGTATCATGTTCCATCATCAGTAGAGCTTAACTTATCTGTATAATATATCTCTATGTTCAAAATAAACCTCAAAGAACCTTAAAACCATGTAAGCTTAGGGTAGAGAGAACTACCTTAATAGTTCCATCTGTGTGCCCGGAAAAGATCTTATCTCTGAAACAAACTATTGACAGTACTTCTCCATTCTCACTACAATCCACTTGAATCAACTCTTTATGACTCCACATGTCCTGCTCCCAAACAAAAGCCATAATCAAAACACTTCCTTTTCCTGGATTGCAAAAAGTAGGGATAATGGCAAAAAAGTACCCAGAGGTATACATTTTTTTGCAACTTGTAGCCCTCTTCTTTGATCATTGTAAAAAAAAACACCTTGACCTTGTCGTTTTGTTCCAAATTGTATAGAAATGACGATTTTACCCTTATAATTTAGATTTAAAAAATGATACATATAAATTTAACCTTGCCGTTTTGTCATTTCATATTTGGATTTTTTGTTCTTCGATCGTCATTTTTAAATTTGAACTTTTAAGGGTAAAATCATCATTTTGAAACAAATGTATACTAAGTGCAACAAAAGGACAAGTCAGGGCACTTTTTTGCAATTATCAAAGAAGAGGGCTACACGTTGCAAAAAGTGAATACCTCAAGGTACTTTTTTGCAATTATCCCTACAAAGAAATACGAAGAACTTACAGTGCTGGAGTCATTTCCTTCAGAGAAAAGTTTAAGCATTTCGAACGCCAAGTGAGAAGATTTCTTGAGATCTCTTAGGCCTTTCAAGATATCCTTCATGTAGAAAGTCAGATCACGCATCCCCTCTGAAATATAAACCCGAAGATAATTATATTTTCTTGCATAACACAGCTTCAAAACTATCAAAGGAAGCTATGAAGATGCAGCATTACAATATGCATCTAGAAATCTTCATTGCATTTACAACAATTCTTTTTTCTGGCACCGATTAGTTTGTTGTTTCTTTTAGGGACAATCTCACAAAAAGATTGAACTTGTCACATTTTTCACTTAGACCATCTTCAGCACACCGGGCAATTTAGTCCAGCGAATCCGGACGAATAGCCCCGATTCGCCCCCATTTTCGCCCTCAATTGCAGGTGCTCTTAACTAATTCTAAATTTTCTCACTCAGCTACACTAAAATTTCAAATCTGATCGCTTTAAAATATTTTAGTAAGAAATGACAAAAATAGCCCTACAACAATCTGATTGATGCGATGTAACGTAACATCGACTGATTGAAAGAATTATCCTTCAGTAAAATTTAATATAGCAGTTGCTTATTTTAAAAAACTAATGAGGGATATTTTTGTCATTTATTACCAAAATAGATAAAAATGAGAAAATATGGGAATTTAGTATGGTTGAGTGAGAAAATTCAAAAATCAGTACTGTTAAGTGAGAAATGAAACAAGTTTGAAGTACTTCTGTAATATCATCCCTTTCTCTCATGCACAAAATCAGATTAATATGATTTTTTTCCTACATATTTTTGCTTATGATCCTTCTCTGAAAACTGATATACATATACACAACTGCAACATACCAGGATCCTGCATGAAGCTTCTCATGGCAAGTACCGAAAGAGCCCGGTCTTCAGTGTCCTTGGCAGACTTGAATATAGATATAAAGCGCTTGAGCAAGCAGAGCCGGGCTGCTCCACGTATCCCAGTATCTGGAAGAACAGTGAGCATGTGTACAAGCCATGTTGCGGATACAAAACATGCAGAGCATAGCTCTGCGTATCTGCTCTTTAGGCCTTCGGCTAAAGCCTCAAACAATAGACCAAACTCATGGCTCACTAATGCAAATGCTACTTTCCTTTCCCAATCTTCAGCAGCCTTCTCTTCTTCCTGTTGATGTTAGCTAAGAGAATTAGAAGATAGCACACAAGGTCTACAGATACTCTATAGTATCATGAAAAGAGAGGATAATTGTACAAAAGTATATAGGAATAAATGCCAAAAAAACACCCCGAGATATTCACTTTTTGCACCTTGTAACCCTTTCCTTTGATAATTGCAAAAAAGTCTCCCGGACTTATCTATTTTTTGCACTTCATCTAAATTTGTTTTAAAATGATGATTTTACCCTTGGGAATTAAAATTTTAAAAATAATAATTGAAGAACAAAATATCCAAATTTCCTTATGCTTTAAATTTCTTACTCTTTGTACGATACAAAGAGGAAGAAAATTAAGGAGATGAAAATTTGGGTTTTTTTAATCTAAATTAGAAGGGTAAGATCGTCATTTGTATACAAAGCGCAACAAAAAGACAAGTTCTGGGTATTTGTAATTATCAAAGAATAGGGCTACAAGTTGCAAAAAGTGAATAACTCAGGGTACTTTTTTGCAATTATTCCTACTATATATTATCGACTTTCTGCAAGTTGATGCACTTATCTTCAAACCATTGTAGGTTGTGACCAGAACTTGTATTTTGTAACACGTGTCAATTTGTTCCACAATGACAATTCTGCCCTTGTGTCAAGTATATATTTAATTTACAACTTCAAGAAAAAAACGTCATTTAGACATAAATGGACATAAAAAGTAACAAAATACAAGTACGCAGTCACAACCTGCAGCGATTTGAAGATAGGTGCACCAACAGAGAACTTGATAAGAAACACTATATATTCATCAAGAAGCTCACCATAACATCTTCAAAATCGCCAGAACTATTGCGGGACTTCTCCAGCCGCATAAATGCTTTGTAGTTCTTCTCAAGTCCAGCACGTTTAAGAAGAAAGGCACGTGCAAGTGGCTCCCCCGAGACAGAGAACCTCCCATGTAATGATACAATAGTCTCAGCAGCAGCTATTTGGGCTGCAGGGTATTCAGAGTTTCTGAGGCATGCAATGAGAGTATCTATTGCCTCTTCACGGTATATACTCATCTTTCTGGGTTCCACCTGCAAAAGAAATTAGCTGTTATTGATTTTGACATTATTTTGCTAACACCAGAACTTGAGTAAGCACTGAGAGAGAAAGATACAAACCAGAAGGTCAAGTTGGAGTAGCAGACCAGCAACAGCTGGACATTGGTATGGAAGGGCTGCTTGTAGATATATAAGGAGAGAATGCATAGTACTAAATGCACCTTCATCCTTTATGATGTGGAGGATTTGCTCGTTAAATGTCCTCCTAAGAAACCCAAAAATAATTCATTTCTCATTCCCATCTAAGCCAAAGATTAAATTCTATGGAAACTCCTCATAATCATCTTAATAAATCACCCACAAACGTAAAACAAGTATGTAAAAAAATATTCTCGCATTTCCGTTAAAATGGATAGATTTTTTTTTTTCAAAATGACAAAAATGCCCTTGAAATGTAGTATGAATATTTAAATTTTTATTTTTCAAGAGGTTCAGGGGTTAAATAATTATTTTGTTTTAAAACTAACAGAAATCTAACTGTCCACAATTTTGCGAACATTTAGAATTCATATGTTTTAAAGGGTAGTTTTTTGCAACTCAATTTCCCTAAATTCTAATGAGACAATGCAGAAGAAAAGACACATTCAGATGAGTTAGGAAGAAAATTACTTGTTGAGTTTAACCAACTCGGAGAGAAACTGAACAATCTGAAACCTCTGATCATCATGAGCACTCATGAAGCTCTCAAGAACAGGAGCCAACTCAGCTTTATCAGCAATGATGTTCCTGCTCAAGCCATCTTCAACCATGCATCTCAACAAGATCCCAACAGCAGCAATCCTCTCCTCTGCCATCTCAGATCCTAAGCTGCCAATAACATTTTCAACAACCTTTGCAGAAACAACGGCTCTGGCAATAGAAGACACCATGCTCTCTTCGCTGCTCCCGAGGATCTGTCCAAGTAATAGGATTGCAGCTGTTTTGGGCTTCATAGACATCTTCAGCAGATCCTCCTCTCTCTTCTTGATCACATAGAAGAGAGACTCCACCATGTCCATCTCCACCAAGCTTATGGTCGAAGGCCTGAGAAGATATATCAAAACCGAAGCCTCTAGCAACCCATTTTTGAAAAGGGCCACAATACACTCCACATCAGAATCAACTTGAGTAAGGGTTTGAATCACGACTCTCTCTCTTGATCCCAGTTCAGAGAGAAGAAAAATGGTAGCTTTCAGCACCCGGGGGTCAACAGAATTGAATAAGATCTCCACGAATCCATTGATAACAGCTGGTTTTGAGAGCATGGATTGTATATCCAGTTCTTCGTTTCCCTCCCACCAGAACTGCTCTATCCTGAGGACGGCCGTTTCAGACTCTTGCAGTATCTCAGACATACAAAGATTGGTGATGGCATGTCTTAGCTCACCTAGCATTCCATCAATGTTGGCTTGGCTGATGACACTGTTGGGGGAAGTTGCAGGCATGATGGATTTGGCAACTGGGTCGGGGTCAGGGTCAGGCTCGGACTGGGCTAGGACTGGTTCAGGGTTACACTCTTGCCAACTTGCTATGAGTCGTTTCAGCACGTAGTTTGTTTTAGGCAACTGGGTACTGTGAAGCATCTGACGGGTAATCGGGCAACTTGAGTTTCCTCTATCAATCCATTCTTGGATCGCTTT
Organism: Erodium moschatum; assembly: GCA_036897745.1. Taxonomy (NCBI): domain Eukaryota; kingdom Viridiplantae; phylum Streptophyta; class Magnoliopsida; order Geraniales; family Geraniaceae; genus Erodium; species Erodium moschatum. The sequence continues at coordinate 2,041 of JAYMSV010000911.1, read as the reverse complement.
TCGCTCATAAGTCTGTCCCGTCTCAAGAGTCACAGGATCGTTAAAAACATTGCTGGTTATGGGACACACAAAGTCTTTCGGAGGTGTGTTTTTTCCTCCACCAGGTGGGTTATCAAAATTGGCCATGAGCCTATCTGGTGAACTGATTCAGCAAGAATCCAAATCATAACATAAGAAAATGCACAAGACAAGATAGTGTAGTTATGATTAATATATGTAATTATCAAGGTCTATACCGGCTGGTTTCTCCAGGAGAAGGATGAAACAATGACATTTTTCTGTTGTTTACCTTCAAGACATGAACACAATCATATAAAAAAAACAGCTTCATAGGTAAATCAGAACAAAATCGGATTTTTTCAGTTCTCTTCTTGTTAACATCTATTACCTCAGGTTCAGCCTCGGATTCTGAAGAAGAGTTAGCTGAGGTGTCCTCCAGAGAAAGCTCAGCTTCAGAAGCAGAATCGATATTGGGCGATGCTTTCAATCTACTCAAAGATTCATGATTTTTGAGGATATTGAGAGAGACCCTTTGAGGATAGAAAGGTGGAGATTTGGATTTGCTCCTGTAGAACTCAACTGACCCTTCTCCTTCAGCAGCCCACATAGGCTGCAGAGAAAAAGTGGGGTTTATGAGATGTGAAATGATCATGTATGAATTTGTCAAAGTGAAAGCAATTGAATTTGACTCAGAGAGTCAAAGTCATGCTTCACACAGATTTAGAATTTTATAATACAAACCAACAACAACCACCCAATTTCCTCAAAAACCCACATGGATCAAACTGTGCAGATAAAGATAGAATCATGATTTGATACCAGAAAAAAAAAACACAAACATTCAGTAATCATTATGCCTTTTCTTGCAATATTCTAATGCAGATGTCACAATAACAAAAGGTCAACAGCTTGGAATGGCCTGAAAATGTAGTTGACTTTAAAAAAAATCAAATTTACATGTCAATGGAGAAGGAAAAACCATAGCTTGATAGGAACCCAGAACCTGAAATGTCACTAACAAGTTCATAAGAACACTATTTATCTTAGTATTAGATCAATCAAACCCAATGCTTTGAATTTGTCTTTGTATTTACATTTATTTTTGTTATCCTTAATATTGTTGTGTTGATTAATACCCAAGACAATAAAATTGGCCCACTGCAACTTGTCATATACTGCAAATACAACTTGAAGAAAGAGTCAAATCACAAAACGACATGGTTTTGGTTTTATAGATCTTAAATTAGCCATTTCTGGAAGTATTCTATCTAAAGGGACATAAAAATTATTAGTTTAATTTCTTTTTTAAGTAAATCAGCCAGCACAAACAATGAAAAGCATAAACAAGGTACATTTGTTTTTGTTATAGTTAATATTGTTGTGTTGATTAATATTGGCCTACTGCAAAGAAAACTTGAAGAAAGAGTCAAATTGTAAAACGACATGGTTTTGGTTATATAGATCGTTTTTTTTAACATGAAAACCTTCATCTAAATATCCGAAAACAAAATACACTTTAGTGTCCTAGGGATGATTGCCCGACCACTCATATCCAAACAAATAACGGGTTCCTCTGGCTAGTCAGTGAGCTGTCATGTAACCCTGTAACCCAGCTCACTAAACGTCTAACAAACTCGATACTTAATTTGACCAATTCCTGAAGCACTAGATTTACAAACGGCATAAAAATTATTGGTTTATTTAAAAAAAAAAAAGGCTAAAATCAGCGAGCATAAACAATGAAAAGTGGTAAAATTATAGAAATAAAATTAAATCGATGAAAATAAACACAGCAATATTACATTATTATACCGTCCGTTTCCGAGCTCGTCTGTTCCGATCTGATCGTCGTCGTCGTCGTCACTGCAATCTAATTGTTCATCTTCTCCGATCTTCTTCGGAATCAGATACGGAGGACTAATGGGTCCGTCCCCAATTTTACTCAACAAAACCTCCTTAAAATACTTGACGAGAACTTGACAGTTCTCGTCGATAACCTCCTCGTAGGCGGTCTCGAGCCGCTTGAGCTCCGGGGGGCTGG
>JAYMSV010000910.1:0-14506 GCA_036897745.1 Erodium moschatum | reverse complement strand
CAAGCGGTGGCTGAATTGGAGTCTGGTGGCGCGATTGGAGGTTGTAAGTTAGTTAGGGTTGACTTACCCGAGAGTGAATTGGAGGAATTTATGAACTGGAAGAGGAAATTGGCTTTCAGGGCGAGGTTGTTGGATGAACCACCCGCGAAGAAAAGTTCGAGTTTTGATCCTCATGGAGGTAGTGCTGGGAGTGGAGTAGTGGAAGAGAAAAGCAGAGGCAAAATGGTCAAGTCTATGAAGGATTTGAAGTATTGTTCTGTGGTTCCTAGATCGGAGTCTGGAGGTTTGCACATGAAGGATCAAATGTTGATCGAATCGAAGGGATGTACTAAGGTTGTGAGTTTGGATTCAGAAGCAATGACGGTGAAGAATGGTTTGGGATCAAATGATAGTACTGAAGATGCAGGTACTCAGGTTGTGAGCTTGGATTCAGAGGCAGTGATGGTGAAGAATGGTTTGGAATTGAATGATGATAGTGAAGCTGTAAGGTTAGTTTCAGGAGGCAGAGGTACAATCTCAGAAGCTGTATTGGCCGAGAATGGTTCGGGATCAAATGATAGTACTGAAGATGTAATGGCTAAGATGGCCAAGACTGGTTTGGGCTTGAAGGAATATATTGAAGTCCTACGGTTGGGTTCTGAAAAGAAAGGTCAAGGCATTGCCAAGGATGGTTCGAAATCGATTCCCTTAACCCAAGTGGTCATATTGGACCCTGAACATAATAATCAGGTTTCAGATGAAGACACTGCAAAACCGAGTTTGCCACATGATAATTCCACTGAAGTGATTGTCCTGGATTCTGATGATTCTGATGATGAAGCCATTTCCGAACATGGTTTGGGATCAAATGATCCTATTGAAGTTGTGGAAGATGAGGGTCTGGTCTCAAATGCAGGCCTTCCCGACAAGAGACCAACACTGAACTATGGAGCTGAAAAAGTAGATGAAGGTCCAAATTCTCGAACAACTGAGATATCGGTGCACAAAGGTCAAGGAATGGGAGGGGCTGAAAAAGTAGATAAAGCTCCGATTACTGGAACAACTGAGATATTGATGGGAGGGACCGAAGAAGTAGATAAAGCTCCAAACACCGAAACAACTGAGATTTCGATGCACACAGGCCAAGCAATTGGAGGTTCAAAGAACATAGAAGGTACAGATGCACCAAGTGGTTCTAATTCCAGCCAAAGACCCAAATCAGTTCGAGTGCTGCCCATTACATTGCAGGCAAAGGAAGGAGACTCTAGCAAGAACACAACCATGGACTTGATTTCTTCTGCTTTGAGAAAGCTTCCGAAACAACATTCCGATCCCAAGTTTGAAAATCTTAGCATTCTGGAAATTGCAAAGCAGCGTGGTGTCACTTTTCCCAGGCCTAGATGGTGGAAAGAAGAAGATGATGATTAGTTATCTGAAATGGTTGCTCTTGTAGTTGTGGCATTTTTTGGTCTAGAGGTTTGCAAATGGTGCAATCTCTCAGGTGTCAAGTATGGTGAATCTTTTGTGAATGTTAGCAATTTAGATCACACATATGGTGATGGTAGTCTTTAATGTCAGTTAATTACTTAAATATATATATGGGAAAACCTTAAAATATCCGTATTCTATAGCAAATTCTCAGGTAATCTCTTATTCTTTTTTGTCAAGGAGTCGAAGTTTGGGACATCAAGCAAGGTTCATAGCTCAAGGGGTAAGCCACCTCCCGTGTACGGGTCTCTATGGATCTTCCCGTCTATTAATTGAGTATCGAACTCGTCACATTTCTCACTTAACTATACTGAATTTATTTATTTTTATTTTTGGATAATGAATTACAAAAATACCCTTGTAAACTCGAGCAGGGAAATCTTTCTACCATCGATTCGTTTGTTTATTGATACACTAAGCAATATCGATTCGTTAATTAATCGATTGGTGAGCACCCCCGACAAACGGAACAACTCTTTAACAATTGTTTGAACCCGATTCGATAAATACTCAATTGGAGTCCAGAGTCAAACTCGAGTCCAATATCGAACGACCCGAGTCTGGAAATTCAAACCCGTGTTACCGGTTCAAGACTAATTTTCCTTTGTCATGAAAAGAGATGCGCAATTCTACACCCACAGACAAAACTGAAGAGATCATGTTGCAAAGCTCTTTTACTTCTCCAAAATTGTTTATACCAAAATGAAACTAATGTCAACAATGTTATGGGTATGTATCTATCATTTAAATCAAGTCATACATAAAAAAGGACGATCTTCTCTACCTAGCAATAAGTTACAAACCATGCTTTACTGGAAAATGAACAAAGGAGATTGATCAGATCTTAGGTTCTGAGCTTCCAACCTTGGCAACCTTTCTTTGCTCGATTTGTCCCGTCAATGGACACTGCATTTGCGTCCAACTTATCGGTACCATTGTTGCGCCTACAACGAAACCATAACAACGTCACACGAGGCAGACAAATGTTTAGCAAAACATAAGACTTGTTGCACCTAGAACAGAACCGTTAGCAAACAAATGATGACCGGAACATAAAACGAGGAATGATTGTAAAAGAGTACCCCGAGGTATTCACTTTTTGCAAGTTGTAGCCTTCTTTGATAGTTGCAAAAAAGAGAGCCCTGAACTTGTCTTTTTGTTGCATTTTGTATAAATTTGTTTCAAATAGACTATTTAGCATACTATCGACCCGAAATTCCCTGTAACCAACAGTGTGATAAAAATGTTCCAATCGAGCCCCCTTTCTACTACTAAATACCACGTATCTAATACCAACTTTTTTAACATGTTTGTCCAAAATATAAGACTAAGATATATCATAAAGGCTTTGCAATTTTGGAGGATCAAATGTCTGTCTGTTTCAATAGGGGTACTTTGCAATGCCTACCAATCATTTTCATCAGTTAACAGATATCATCATTGATCTTAAGTGGAATTTAGAGACAGAAAGAAAGAACTGTAAATTAATATAATGCATAAAATTATGAAATGCTTGAATCGCTGGAACCAGTAAAAACATATGTACCTGCTGAGCTCTCTGCGGATACAACACCTAGCTCATTCTTTGCAGTTGATAAGTAATATGCACGTGCATCCCCAAGAGATAGCTTTTCAAGGAAGATACATAGTTAAGGTAATAATTTCATAACTTGTCAACTCAAAGGCCTAATCCAAACACGGCCACATCGATGCATGACAGAATAAACACATAGAACATTTTCAAAGCCATATCGAGAAAAGCAATATGAAAATAACAGATAATTAGTTTTTTAGAACTTGGCACTTCCTTGTTTTCTGGAAAATTGAGCATACCAGTTTTAATTGATCACAAATTTTGGACGTGGTTACAAAATCTTATCAACTCGACGGCTGAACCTAAACACTGCCACATCCATACAAAATATTATCATACATAGAACAAATTCAAAGCAATATCCATAACAGCTCTATGTATATATATAATTATCTATATCAGTTCAATATTGCTCAATAGTTCAAAGCAATAGTTCTCATGTCATTATAAACAGAGCTTGCTCAATAGTTCTCATGTCATTATAGCAAAACCAATTTAGGCATGAAGGATACCACTACAGCTCTAACAATGTCACCAGGGTGAAAAGACATTTGCATATCAACTTTGTCAATCTCAGTGAGTCTGACATCTTGTTGCCTGTTAAGACAGAAGTTTAAGGTTATTATAAGTACATGGAAACAGAGTCCAAAATAAATATAGAGAAAAAATCTTAAATTCTATTTTAAAATAGTTTAAATTGCAATATAATTTTCATGCACAAGTTAGTAAGATAGTAAACTAGATTTGTAAGACTAGGTTTTAGTTAATCAATATGGAAAAAGGAATTAGTTACCTAATTGTGCCTGTAAACTTTTCTCGCACAGACTTGGGGCCAACACACATAATGTCAACTGAAGCCAATCTGGCCATTACTTTTGTAACCTGTTACAAGCGTGAAAGACAATCTCAATTTGCAATATTATCAAAACCATGCTTAGTATATAATGTGTACTCAATTGCAAATGGTTGGTTTTAATTACATATACTTCTATGCACTAAGAAGTTTATTGAATTGGCATAATGCCATAATCAAACAAAGTTTTCTAGGGAGTATACCAGAATAAAAGTGTCTATATTAAGTTAAATACGAGCACGAATGAAAGGTTAAGTTGACCCAATATGGAATTATACCGATAAACCTAACCATGGTCATGAAATAAAATGCAAAACAAGTTCGTTTCACAAGCAACAACAGGCGTGTTTCAGAAGCTAAAACTATATGCAAGAGAACAATATTACTCTCATATAACATCATACATATACAATAATTCACTGAGCCTAAAAAACTGATACCCAAACATGAGGAAAAATTACAATGAAATTCGGTCAGAAGTTCATCATAACCACCAACACCATTTGTCATAAAACTACGCAGCTGCTGTTTTGCACGCTTCAAATAAACATACACATAGTACATTAACAAAAATGAAGTGGCCAAATGCGCAACTTACACGGGCAGTGACGATGGAGCCGGGCTCTGGAACAGCACCATGGGCCTTGTGACCAGTTACTTCCACAGTAGGTTTCTAGAACGGTAAAAATTAGTATAATCAACATCATCAGAATTCATAAACACAAAAAAGGACAGGTGAATCACCAAAACTCTAACATGATGCAGCATTTATAATTGGTTTAACCAACCACTCAAAATATCATCTTCTAGTCAAATCAATGCAAGTCCCAAATTTCAATCCTCTTCCTTTACTAACCAATCTAAACCCGGAAACGAATCAACATAAGGAACAGTAAAATGGAAACCTTAACCTCTATTATCAAACCCTAACAAAAGATCAATTTATATCCTCAACATCCAGTCATCCCAAAACAAACAAACAAAAAACACTTCAGTCACCTGAAATTTTCTCAGCAACCAAACAGAAAACAACGGAAGCAACCGAACCGGCGAGTAAGAAAACTACCTGGTCATCGGATTCCGGCGACGGAGGCAAAATGCGACGGTAACCGGTGAGGGAAGCATAGACGGTGTTGTTGTGGGACGCGACGTAAGCGCCTTTACCGGCTCTCAGATCCGATGCTCTTCCGAGCACCTCTCCTGGCGTCACCAACTCTCTCACTCGTTCCACTTCCATTCTCAATCTCTGAAGCTCTGCTTCTTCTCCGTTACAGTTCCGTAGGGTTTTATATTTTGGGGGGTTTAAGACAAAAGACTCAATTAGAGAAGGGGTGTTTTTATATATCAACAAATATTTGACAAAATTGAAATAATTATCAAGGACATTTTGGTCTTTTTATTTTATACATTTTAACAAAGTTAATAAATAAATATTTCAACTTGTGAACTCTATTTTTTTTTATGAATAGACAAAAAACAATTAATTTTGGAATATAAATTAAGAATTTATTTGGATTACTAGATCATTATATCTAAATATAAACGTCCAAAAACACAGACCACAGAAGGGTCAACAAGAAAACATAAAATCCGAATAAACACTTGCAAAAAAGAAAGTATAAAGTCTAAACATCGTGGGACAAACATGAAAGAAAATAGATCTCTCAGCTCATAGAGTTGGAACTCACTTGTCGAAATGCTCGAAAGGTGTTGTCGGGGTGATGATGCGATAGCGGTCAATACCATCGGTACACCTGTTGAGGACGGTGAGCTATGGCAGAGCATGTCCATTTTCGGTTAGGGACAGCGCGCGGTTGAACTAAGTACACCCCCGGGTTTCTAAAATAATACCACTACAACGTCCTCCATAGGATGATAAATGAGAACCCTAAAACTACAGAGACGCTGGCTCTCGAGATGATAGAGAAGAAATTTATACCACCTTACGAGTTACGACAGTGAGAAGATGGTTGCACACTTCTCAATTCCAATGTCGGCTATTCGAAAACGCAAGGGTGCTTACCACCCCTTGCCATGCCCGTAAATTGAATTCTTGGATCATTATCAAAAGTGTTCATGTTCAAATATATACATATGAGTTGCAAATTGCAAAACACCTAAAAACATCATGAATCTCCCAATGACCAATTTCCATTAAAGGAATTGGAAATATAGACGAAAATTTCATTAAAGACAATGGAAATAAAAACAAAAAATCATTGGAGGATACTTTTTTTTGAAACAAAAAATAGTTCACCGATAATATTTGAAATATTCCTGTAATTTCATATAATTTATAACGCCATGTTTTCATGTGCTGAATGAAGACGTATCAAATGTGCTGAATGCATGTAATTTTATATAAAACGGCACTAATATAAGAGATACAAAATTGATATATAGCAAACAAACCAATACAAACTCATGTATGTATGGATGTGTTTTTTTCCATTGTAGATCGACACAAATATGGCATATTAGCTTATTTTCACACCTAATCTCTCTTCATATGCATCCTATAAGCTTCTTCTCTAACACTCCATCCCGAAACAAGTATGCAAAACAAAATCGACCACCAATGATCCTGTTCCTAAATGCTAGCCAACTCGTCTTCGCTGTCTTCACTGTCGTCACTGCAATTGGCAAAACGAAAAAAAAATCAGACAAACAAATCGGTAGTGTGTGTACTCGATATTGCAGACAGCTCGTTAAACGTGGAAATATAGGTGTTACTAATTCGAAATCCAAAATCTACGAGAGTTAAACTAAACCAGTGTTCAGAAATCCCGTTGTCTCCCCGAGAACTAGGTTAAAGGTTAAAGTCACACAGAGTTCGATAAGTGGAAATTGGCAAGGGATTATGACAGACATATTGTACTCTGATGGCCCAAATGAGTTTCCAGTTTTTATTAGAGTGGTAACATACCTTTGCTCGGGGAATTTGGATAGTCGTCTAGCATCCAAACCTGTTATGAATTTTTGTGCAGCTTGAACCCATTCCGAACCTACAAATCGAGAAAAGTCGAAAATAGATGAAAATTTGTGCAGATATTTCGATATTTGTGCGCCTTAACATATATTTAGCTTATGGTTTAGAAAATTGGGTAGAGGAAGTAATACCCTTTGTCAGTTGGAAGATGTGCACGGCGCATCGTTCTGCAGCAAGTCTCACCGGAGTGCTTCCGTCCTTCAAACACTCGGCAAGAGCAGGACCAATGATTGATACCTGAGCAGTGGTGGTGGAAGGATTTGCCTGCGGTTCAAGATTCAATTGTTAAATATTCGAATTCAAGGTAGTTTTCGTAATTATCCCAGCCATATAAAAAATCGGTAGTTGGAATCATTGAGCATTTACCTTGGCAACAGCTTTAAGAGCGGACAAAGCTCTTCGTCTTACTTCACTGGAGTCGTCATGCAAAGCCGACACTATCGATGAAATGATGTCTGATTGTGCGGAGGTGTTCGAAGGATCGCTTAGAGTTTTGTACAGTAGCAATCTCCCCAAAGCATTGGTTGAAGTTTCGCGAACGGGGAACTAGAAAAGGTTTCGGAAATTAGCAACGGATAAAAAAAACATAAAACGGGTAAGCTCCGTGATTCGAATACATACCTTCTCATCCTTCAAGCTGCTTTGCAGACAGCCCAGAATAGACGGTACTGTAACGACTATAGCGGCATTGTGCTTGAGAACGTTTGAAATTGTAAGGACTGCACCGTGCCGTGTAGCCCAGTCGGGAGACGATGACAAAGTTACAAGTTCATGAAGAAAGTCCACCAGAAGAGCATCTTCCATATACTGTAAGAGTTAGATTGTAGTGAGACTCCGATGATTAAATAAATGTAAAGATCTCGACAATCAGTACTTCATTTCCATGTAAATGTGAACAAATGTCAGTATAAAGGGTTAATTGCACATAACTACCTTTATGGATTACCTACAAATACACGACCAAATAGTAAACTTAAACAGACACATAACTACCCTTATGATATTCCACGTGTCAACACTATACAATATAGACTGCAACCATCAATTTCTTTTTCTTTTTTTTTTGTCATAAATTTTTATGATATCCCAAAACTACTCGTTACAATCCTTTAATCTGTCGATTTCAATATGATTCTGTAGAGGATCAAGAGAATGGAATCAAATTGAAATAAGATTAGTAAAGCATGAGCGTGAATAATTTAATGATATTTAAAAATTCACACTTACATGTAATGTGTGTGACAGAAAACACGATTTTTTTTATAGTGCCTTTCTATATTGTATGATGGTGACACATGGATATACCACAAATATTATGTGTTCGTGGAAACTTTACTATGAGTAGTTTTGTGATATTTAAAATTTTACACTCACATTTAAGTCATGTGACGGTAAACACTTTCCATCTTTTATAGGGTGACATGTGGAAATTCCTAAGGGAAATTATGTGTTGTAGCAATTCATATATGTACAATTTATCCCAATATAAAAGGAGAGTAAGTCAAGATTAATGCCACAGACCTGTGAAAGGATACCCAATATGCTGGCAGCAGATACCCGAACTTGGTCGTCATCGTTATGGATCAGATCCTTCAATACACTGTAGACACGGTTCACAACAGCAACACTCACGCTTTTACCGGCATGTTTTAGGACACCTCTCAAGGCCGTCAGAATTGCTTCCCGGACCCCACCTTCTGAAGCCTGAAAAGAACTCAAAAGATAATTCGTCTATTCGATTCAACTTCAAGCGAAATTGTAGGTTTGTAGTTCAAAGTGAAACCATTACCTGCAAGCTGGTCACTAGGTCACCAACCAAGGGGTCCACCCTAGTACTCAGAGCACTAAGCTTACCAAGCGCAAGTGCAGCACTTGAACGGACAGTTCTGTATTCACACAAAACAAATTAGTAAGTTAGAAAACAAGACCAAACTCAAAACTCGATCAACTATTCTAGAAATACAATTTTAAAATGTATATCAGAATCTGTATTCAAGATCTTCACCAATAGTATTTGCAAAACGTGCATAGTTTACCGCAAGTTTTTGCAATTATTCCTTAATTAAGATAGAGCACAGCAAGTCCAGAATATAATATTGCTAATTGTCTTTAATATATGTATTATATGATAATATATTCATTTAATACAAAACGAGTTTTGCTGAATCCTCCCCAAGTTTTAGAACCTTGTTCAACACTCATTAAGAAGAATACTTGTAAATGGTTCGAACAAACCTTGCATTATCTTGCAAACACTTGATAAATGTCGTCTGAAGCTGGGGGAGAAATGGTTTCAATGCAATACCACCCTTCCTAATCATAATGCTCAGAGTGGACAAAATAGCACCCTTCACCTGCCAAGGGAAGCGATCACCTATGATACGAATAAGAGGCCTGCAGAAACAGCATGAAACAACAACAGTCAGTAACAAACAAGAAATAAATAAAAAATTAATAAATACAGTTTGAAGTTTAAGATATATGTACCCTGTTATAGGGATGACAAAGTCCTTCAGCGCTTTTTCGCTAGTCACTTCAATCAGCTCCCCAAGACCAAGGGCTGCTTGTTCTCTTAACTCAGCAGACCCACTTATTAGGCCCTGAAGGAGAAAGGAAAGACAAAGGGAGGGATATCAATGAGAAAGATGTGATGATCGATAGAAATATCGCTTCGCAATTATAATTGAGGTATTCATTTAGCTTCAACAAAGTTAAAAAGTTACATGTAGCTGAATGGGCACTAAGTTAATCAAACAGATCAAGAAAATTTTCCAAATCTAAATGTAGACAACGATTTATCATATAATTAAAAAAAATAGGTTAGCAGATCAAAAACCTGTGAGACATAACCTGATTGAACATAAACCCCACATTGTCTACCAAATCCTTTGCAAAATAGACACATAAATAAATTTACATGGTGAGACAAAACTAACCTGAAGAAAGATAGGAAGCAGTGGTTGAAGAGCTTTCGGGAGACAAAGTCCAGGAATGAGAACAGGCCCACCCTGCATTTTAGCAAACATAAAACATCAGCTCACCTTCCATGGAAAAATGTTATCTGGAATACAAAGTAAAAAGTATTTATATAATATTTATTAATTTTCAAGGGAGAATCTCACATAAGCACACATCACATGTCTCACTTAAATACACTGACTTGAAAAAAAAATCCCCCTACAACAATTTAGGGAACTCGAACAAGAATGTGCACCGCCAATCTCTTTTATTTGTTACCGTAGAAAAAGTTATTACATATTAATTTCTCGAAGGGAACCTCATAATAGAGTGGAAAATCAAGCCAAGATTCCTTTGTTACTCAAATAGAGTGAAGCGAGAAAAATTGAAAGTTCAGTGTAGTTGGATGAAAAATATGACAGATTTAGTGAATTTTTGTGAGATTATCCCTTTTTTCAATTATGAGCTGAAACATACCTTCTTCTTTCTACGCTCTTTATCTCTAGATGTAGACACAGCATCTCGTACCAGCTTTATGTATGTAGGGAGTACCTCCTTTGGAACTGAACTGAGAACCTTCGACAAAGACTCCCATGCAACCTGTTTAAAAAGAATATATGAATAGAATGTCCGAAATAGAAAATTAAACCCAGACTATAACTTACTAGGGCGTACCGAAACTGTGGCTGAATCAGAATCACTAAGCAATACAATCAGGGTAGATATCATATTCGGCGCCTCGTCGACCAAATACAACTTGCTATTTTTGAAGAAGTAACCTATCAGATAAGAGGAACTTCTTCTAACCGAATCCTGAAACCATATGCCACGAATATTAGAGCGAGCAGAAGATCATATGTACAAATAAGTAAAAGTTACACATACCTGACTATCACCAACACCTTTAAGGAGCTCGGATATCAAAGACTCCACACCTTCATCATCTATAACCATGACCACAGTTTCCGCAGCCTCTTTCGCCAGTGATTGAACCTCCTAAAAGTCACAAGTAAAAACTGTGAATAATTAACAAAAACAAGATAAAAAGGCTTGTTTGTCCAATCGGTCAAGCACTTGAACTTGGGTTGCAGTCCCAGCGGTGGTACCACACTTCTTATTTCTCCTCACAACTTCTGTTGGACCCATCTCTATCCAGGCCCAGGGACCACTCCCTCTCTCTATTCAGCCCTTGTTGGGCCTCTCTCAAGATGGAGGTCAAGAAATTGTGCCCTCTTCTACATAGGGGAGCCCATTTCTTGCTTGATACATCAATCTTACAAAGTTCTTTAGAACAAAAAAATGTTTGGTGCTCCCTTGCTTCTACATAAGCAAGGTCTTGAGTACAAAAAAGCTTTGTTACACCTTATTTAGTCTATCAAAAAACTGACAAAGACAAGATGCTATAAAGCTTAATAGTTGTGTACTAGAAACAAACCTTGTCTTCACTACCCATTGCAGAGAGTAAAGCAGGAAGAACGGTACCAAGGTGAAAATTGAGACCAGATCCAGCAACTTCTGCTAAAGCTCCCAGAGCATGAGCATTGAAAGCACTGGAAATATTTACAAAGATCTTAGCTGAAGAGCAATGAAAAAACTACATCAAATAAGAATCATAATTATTGAGTTATGAATACATACGACAGAGGGAGGTGAACGAGCTTGGGTAAGATATGAGGCAAAACAGCCGAAGCACGGACACTGCAAATGGGAATACATTAGCCCCGGAAAAGAAATTGAGGGCAAAGGCGTCAAGGTATGTGTGTAGAAAAGCACCTTAATATTTGTTTGAGGCCATCGAGAGCAGTATCAGATGTCTTATCATCCTCCAAAGCATGCAAAAGAGTTGGCACAATTTCATCTATTGCTTGCATACCAGCACTCTACATCAAGAAATTTTATGTAAAACATTAGAAATTAGACTTTGATCATAAAATTTTGATTCCATGCTAAACCAGAAACTATTAGAGATCACCTTGTAGAGTGTACTGAATGCCAATCCTGCTGACTCCCGAACCTCTTGTGTGCTGTTGTGAAAAGCAACATGTAAATCATACACCAAATACAGTTATAGTAATCACTATCACACCACAAACATCATTAACGAACCTATCACAAAGAGCCGTCCTAATTGTTGGTATGAGATCATCCATAAAACTTAATAACTGATGACGTCCGGCACTTCCCATCACTTCACTCAGACCAATGCATACACCCTGTCACGCAGAAAAACATTAATGAACCTTTTTTTACAAACAATGTCAGAACACAAACCTGAAGAAAATGAACTAATAAACCTCCAAGTCCCAACTGAAGGGAATGATGTCATATGTTAATTGTAACTATTATTAAATGTTTATATTAACTTGACAATAGTTTTTACCAATTAGTTTATTTTACTCATTAAGTTTGTTGGTCGAAATGACCACTTTATTAGATACAATACTTTATATAGATCTTACATATTTCAATCATGAATAAGTAAATCTTATATATTAAACAAAGAGAAGCCGTTGGCATATACTAATAAGCTGTATTCAAAATACGATACAAATTCGATAGCTATTTCGAGCCATAATAATTAACAGATATTGTGTGGCATGATTATGAAACTAGAAAAAAATAATGCAGTTGTTCTTACACGATCTTTAAATAATGGGAAAACAATTATAACAATAAAGTATAATAACAATAAGACTTGCATAATTCCTCGATTGCCACAGCAAAAAAAACTAAATATACATAATTATAATTGCAAATATAAAAAAACTCACTTGTCGTCTGCTAGTACTAGAGTCCTGAAGTCCTTTGGATAAAATTGGAATGATCAAAGGAAGTACTCTTTCACCAAGCTTCCTAACAAGCTCACCCAGAGATCGTCCAGCAACCTACATATCATTAAAGTTTAAATATGAATACATATATTACAATGAAATGGGCTGTGACTTTCCAAGGACTTGATGTGCTAACCTGCCGCCTCTCAGAGGATGATGATGCAAGTGAACTAATCAAAGTATTCATCAAAACAGGCATTATTTCTTTCAATGTCTTTGGCGTGTTCACCACAATAGTCTTCCACACATGTAGTGCAGCCTAACAAAGGTGAAGGGAAAACGTAATCAAACATGTATTATAGTGCGCCAAATTGAGAACTTACAAGAGTGCCAAAAGTGTCTGCATCATTACCTGCCGTACAGAAAGGCTGACGTCAGTTCGAACCATATACAATGCAGCAAGAATTTCATTACGCTTCTCCCTTCCTAGAACCTCAATGATAGCACGTCCTTGTGCTTCTGTACTAGCACCTTCATCATCACTTCCACCTTCAAGTAAAGCTTTACCAGATGTTCCAGCAACCTGGAACAAACATGTCTCTTGCATAAAGACCGGCAGAGAATTAGCAGAACAAATGAGAATAGGCAAGTATATACCTTAAACAATAGATCTCCCAAAAGTTCAACAGAACTTTGTCGAATACGCCAATTATCATTGAATATACCATCCTCTACAGCAGGAAGGAGCAGAGGTAGGGACCTGACAAAAAAATGAATACATTAGACAACAAAACTGAACCTACACATTAATTGAAAAAAGATAGACAGTTTACAGAAGTTAGGAGAATATACAATGATATATAACAGTACAAAAACACTACCATAAAACTTTAAATACTGTTATGTTAAAAACTAAATTGTCTTGAGTCAGATTATAAAACTAAATTGTCTATCATGTTACTTTAAAAACAACCTTGCCTTCATACAAAGCTCATTTTTCTTATTTTTACTAAACTAATATATACATATATATATGAAGTGATGCAAACATACGTTGTGGCGTAATGCTCCACCAGGACATGGCCAGCACCTAGTGCTGCCTCACGTACTGATTCATTTTCGTCAGCAAGACCTGCATGAGTATCAGCAGATATTATGCTTGAATCACAATAAGAAACGAAAACAAAGGGAAATGCAATTTGCTGTCTTGCTCTGAACCTCATACACTAATCGACAAAGGGAACATTAACTCACCATCCAGAATAGCAGGCAGCACCTGCTGCAAATAGTTTTGAAATTGCACACCAAGCGACCTTGGGAAATACTACAAATATTTCAATCAAAAGGAAAGGATTAGAAGAAATTAAAAAGATAAGCATATAGGCAAAACAAAAATTCAGTATACGTACTTTAAACAGTGTTAAATATCCATCTCTGACAAAAGCCTTTTGGTGAGAACAGTTTCTGATAATATCAGGAAGAAGGTGCTCAAAATACTCTGTACCAAGTGCAGCCAAGACCTAGACATACATACAGAAGAAAGCCATTAGTCAGATATGAAAAGGGGAAACAATTGACATCCACATAGAAATATAACTAGCCAGAATAACTAAAAATAACTATTAGTACTGACCTCACTTAGTCCTTGTGCAGCTCCAGAGCGCTCCACGTTACTTATATCGGATTTGAGAGTTTCCAACAGCCATGGAACAAGATCTGGGAAGTTCTCTTCTCCCATTCCTCTTATAAGTGAACCAATGGCCCTGGCTGCAACTGATCGAACTTCTGGGATTGGATCAACAAGAACCTGTTCTCATATACATATGTATACATATATATTAACAAAACTCAGAAATCCTAATAAAAATATATGT
>JAYMSV010000909.1:0-14509 GCA_036897745.1 Erodium moschatum | reverse complement strand
TCGTCAGGAGCTGGATAGGCTTGATGCAGAATTGCGTCCGCATGACATAGAAGACGATCACGTCGAACCGGAAGAAGAGCATCCTTTATCCTCCTCACGTTCTTAGAGGAGTTCCTTCTTGCCTCAGTTTGGTTTTGTGAGGATTGAGTAGTTTGGTTTCGTGGTCTACTCTTTGACGATGGTGGATATATGTTGGTTCCTTGTGCTCTTTGTCTGTCTGGTTCTATGTTTTGCTGTGGTGGCACTGTGAGTCCTATTCATCCTAGTCGCAGGATCGATTAAAAGGGAATGAGGCCATCTGGTTTCATGGGTTTCTATTTTCTTAGTTTCGTTTGTTTTTTTATATTCTTGGTTGTTGTTTGTTCTGGTTCTCAGCTCGTTTAGTGGGTTGCATTCTTGTATTTTTTTTAGTTTTTCTGTGTGAAGGCTGCTTCTTTCTACCATTTTTGAGAAAGAAGCCTTTATAAAACATCTATGATAAAAAAAAAAAAAAACTATCGGTCCGCAACAAACCCACTCTAGACATCATTTATAAGATCAGGTAAAACTATATTCACCCTATCTTCCTAGTCTTTACAAGAATTTTATAAGGTGTTGTTATAGGACTTATTAGATAACCAACTCAACTAAAAGCTCAAGTTGATAGTTGAAGACCCAATTATAGTTATATTCTAACACGCGTCCTCACGGACAAGTCCGACAAGCCCGTTTACGGGTTTGGAAGTGAATTATTTAGAAGAGGAGATGAGCCCATTTGGGAAGAGAGATAAGAGCTAGCCCATTTGGGACAAAAATGCTAACACCCGTCCAGGCTTTTAGGGCCAAAGATTTCAGACCGATATCCATCACTCCCTCCACTTTGATTTTGTGATTTGACCTTTTCTTCGATAACCAAGCTCTAAGATCCTCCTTTTCAAAAGAAGAAGGGGGGAGGGAAAGTGCTTATGTGGTTTCTCTGTTTTTCTCAGGCTTGGGCAGCAAAGAGGATTAAACCTCCTAGCTTTGATCTGTTAAACCTTTAGATTGCTCTTGGTAGGTCTACCATCTTGTCAAAGGTGATAAAACAAAAGCACTTTCCTCTCTTATTTGGTAATAGAGAGAGTTGGACCTCCAAAACAGAGCTTGAAGAGCTGAAAATTGTGAATAGACCATCTTTGTCGAGCCTTTAGGAATGTTAAGCAAGAACATCTTGTTGGGATGAAACTTTGACCTGCTACTACTAGACCCTTTACGCGGCGAGATGCTTGGGAAATCTGTCCCATTCTTCTCAGTTAGTACTTGTTGAGAAGGGATCACAACGGATCTTAGAGGTTTCCATAGGCCATCGTTGCCTTTCCTGAAGAACTGCTTCTTCCCGTCTAAGAGATTGGGGTCTCCGTACGTGGCTTCAATGTTGCATCTGATAGTGGACTCAAACTCTAAATCAGCTTGTTTTTCTATGAACTCTCCATCCTCTAGAGCTTCCTCCATAACTCGTTTACGTGAGATATGATCTGCATGTTTTAACATTTGTGATGTTGACTCATATATCTATATGCATGATCAGTAAAACGTGATCCTCTAATCAACCATCACACTAGCTTTAGCTATCGGTTTATGCTAGGGATGAATGAATAAACTCACTCCTTTGTTTCTAAGAGTTCTACTATTGGGAAATGATGCCCCGACACCTTAGAAAGAGTGGTATATTCATGTAGTTATCATTACACCTAATGATATCAAAACGTTTGTCAACTTTCATTAATCACAAAAACGTTGTAATATGTTAATGTGGATTCTCGTATGGAACAAAACCCAACACAAGGCCCCCACCCCACTATCTGTATCTCAAGATAAGGTCCAGAACGTCACACAAATGGATCTGGTCTGCCCAGACTAAGTCAGGAAGGGACCAACAAGGGATGACTTGGCAGGTCAAGGAGAAGCCATCGGAAGCTAGATGATACCCACGCTCTACCGGGAAGAGGATGGAACTGGAGCCGTCAGTTCCGAGCCCCGAAGACCCACCAGGTTGCATGTTGGGGGAAGATATGGTTCTTGCGCAATAGGCGAGGGGAAGGAAGCACCCTCGCCTAGACGAATGATCACCTACGAGGGGACAATTGGGTTAACACTAAGTATCAGTTCGTCTGTTGTCAGGTCGAATGGTTTACTATACAACTTAAAAATCCAGAGCCCCCACATCTATCCGGGGGAGCACAATAGAAGTTGTAACCCAGGACAGGAGACAATCCATTTCCGCCAAAACGGTTTATAAAGGATGAGCAAGACAAGCCTCCAACTCGATCTTCCATTGAATACTCTCAGAGTGGTCGTAACTCACCCGTCACTGTTCGTCTCACATGTGACTTTTTGGATTTCTATTGGCACCTGGCCCGTTAGGGGTTCCTCCTTCGGTTTATGTTGTTTTTGGTTTTGTTTTTCCGATTTTAGATTGGAGTCTCAGGTTTCGATTGGATGTAGTCCTCGTTCATTTTATTTTATATAAATCTAAATTTTTACCTTCAAAGAAACTATACATTGAATCTCTTAAATTTTTATAATGAGTTTCTTTTCAAATACGTGTTATAACATAAAATCGTAACCATACTCCTGATTCAGTTCATTTTTCTCTAATAGTTGAATATATAATTGAATAAACGATTATTGTCTAAAACACCGTATATGATTCTCCACGTCAAAATATATGATTGATCTTGCAATACAAGATTGATTAGAATTCAACGTCACTATGAATGGCCACAAATTTTGAGCACGTGTTATCAAGTTAATTTATACAACAATGATATTTTCAAAAACAAGTGGCATAACTGAGATTTATGAGTCAAAGAATCAAATCATATATATATGAAGAAAAAAAAATGCACGATAATTATAATTTTTTTTTGAGAAGGACGATTTCATTAATTAAAGATAAGTAAAGTGCTTACAATAATAAACTGAAACTTGTCCCCAGGACATGGGACGACACTATGACACGAAAACTTAACATATTTATCTTACTATCACCGCTTCCTATTATATCGGTTTGTCTCTGAGGATTATTTGATCATTGCGCCTAGTGTAATGACTCTATTTTCTATTTAATAAAATCTACAACTTATTCTTAAAAAAATAAATAAACAAACTGGTGCATATTTATAAAAATTTAAATTGATAAGAAATAAGGCAGACGAGTACAAATTCCCTCCCAAATGATTGGGCACGAGACGCAGCACAGTACAGCTCTGCCGCTGCTGATGCACCCAAAATAACATCACCCGCCAAAAAAGCGTGAGCCAGCCTCGCTGTCCGCCAATTTCTCTCTCCCTATAAATACCCGTCTCCGTGCCTCTTCCTCTTCTCCATCTCCGTCCTCTCCACAAGATAAATATCTCAGGCTTCTCTCTTCCTTCTGAGCTCGTACGGTGCGGTGACCTGCGCGCGGCCTTCCGGTTAGATTTCTCTGCTTTGTGTTTCTTCCTTCGAGTATGAATCTGTGGACTGATTTCTTCGTGCGATCGATTTTGGTTTGGAATTGAGTCTGTGTGAGTATGAATCTGTGGACTCTGATTGTTTTGGTTTCTGAATGTGTTACTGATTTTTGTTTGGAATTGCGTTCGTGTCAGTGAATCTGCGGAGTGATTGTTTTGATTTTTGAATGTGTGACTGATTTTGGCTGTGGAGTTACGCAGATTCTGCTTGTATCTGCTCATATGAGAATGATGTTGCGTAGTGATTGTTCAGGTTTTGACTGTGTGGTTGATTTTGATACCGAGTTGCGTTTCTAGCAGAATCTGGTTCTGTTTGTCTTTTTGTGTGTTAGCAACTTGGTTGATCGGATTGATTTTGTGTACGAAGTTAATGTGTGATCGAGCATTCATCGCATGATATCTCCGTTTTTGCTCAGTCACTGCATCGGTTGATTCTGTACTAAACTAAATGGATAGAATTCGGTGGAGTGATTAGCTTCTTATTTTACCGAATTGAAAGCGTGTTTATGGAAAACTTTTCCTCTATTTCAGTGTTTTGGTTGAAGTTGTGTTAACATCAAACATTGCACCGTCTCCTTTGCAATCTAGGTAGGTTGATTAGAATCTGTAGTTCGGTCACAAATTTATCGTAATTCTGAATTTAACTTAATTTGGTTAATGCAAGTCCGTTACAGTTGACTGTTGAGCACTACAATCAGATATTTGATAAACTGAGTCTACTATGATAGTGAAATTTAAGAAATTCTTAGTAGAATTGGTCAGCAAGCATGATGCCTCGTGTAATGAGGCATGTGTGCGAAGTGTTTGGGATTGGGGATGGCTAATGCTACTGGTACATGGACTTCATAATTTAGGTACTTGTTGCTTTCATCGTAAGGAGATGATGCCAACTGTTTTGTCTTTAGCCTGATTTCTGATTCATTTTATCATCCAACATAATCATTGAGGTCAAATAAGATGTTAGGATCTTGTCTCACTCAGATACCACACACTAATATCCACATCCAGAATCCAATTTAAGTTACATGTACAAGGATAAGAGGATATTATCTGCATTCAAAAAGCAATTGGAACACAAATTTGGTTTGCAATTAGATCATGGTGCAGTGTTAATAGAGTTTCTAGTTTGCTCACTTGTGTTGACGTGGTGGTCAGAGAGCTCTCTAATCTCTCCGAGGTTAGAGGTTCGAACCCTAAGATTTCTCCACTTTCTTGACAAAAAATGATAGCCTCTGCTTGATGATTTTGATTTCTGAAGGAGGTGATAAACTGAGTTTAATTTATTGTGTTTTGGTTGATAGAAAAACTAGAATCATTGCATCTCATCAGGTGATCTTGCTGAGGAGTCCATGTCTTTGGACCCACATAGTTGTGGGTACCAAACCTTCCTTCCGTGCATGCGTGACAAATTTTATGGCTTACTGTTGATTAAGAATTTCAAGGATGGCGTGTAGACTTGAGGGCTCTAGAATCTCACCACAGTACTACTAATAATACCAACAGCAACTCCACTTGCATAGAAAAAACCAGGCTGCTTGACAGTCTTCTGTTTACTTCTGCATCTATTGGCCAATTCTTTCATTTAGTCACATGCGGCATGCTTCTTTCAGATTCTTCCCTATGCTTTGCTTCAAAGTTCTGACTTATATCAATCATCACTTTATCACAAAACCAAATCAAATACTTATTCCAAAACGAGTATGAAAAGTCAATTACATGTTCTGTTTCTGCACTCAATTGCATTGTCAAGGAAGCAGAGGAGCTGTTGCCTTGTTGGCATTAGTTTCAGCAAACCCATTTGAGAATCTGCTTTGTTGTTTATAATTGGTTAAATTTATAACAATGTTTTCTTTTCCGGGTTGCTTAGGTGTAACACTCCCATAGATCCATCAAAATTGTCTCATTGTCATTTACATGAAAATGACTCCAAGTGGCTAGATAATCTTATTTGAGCATGGGTATCAATTTTTCATTGATTTGTTTCTAAAGTCACTGATTTTGTGTGCAATTGGTTGTAACCTCTGTCTCCCTAGATCTTATTGATTACTTGTGTATGTAATTGATCATGAGTCCACTAGGCCTGGAATAGATGGTTAACGGCGAGTATTACTTAATGATCACTGTTCAAGTTTTTGAGATCATCTATTTGAAGCAGGAGTAGAGTAAGGAAAGATTAACATCAAAATTAAGTAATGATTAGATTGTTCTAAAAAAAAGTAAAGATTAGATTGAAAATCACGTATAAAAAAAAATAAAAACTTGAATTCGTAACAGCATTGGACGTAGAGATAATTTAATCTCCAAATAAATATATATTATGCCGTTACATTCTATGAAAAGTCAAATACATTTTCAATTTTAAGAAATACATTTTCTTGATATCGGGAGTGGATTTGGGGTGCCAAACTATAAACAATGGTACTAATTGTTTGTACCTGAACAGAACGTTCCTGAAATTGGCAATAATACGAGGGTTCTAGACAGAGAAATAGAAAACCAACGTTTCTAGCCTAAATATTCTGGTCTTGCCCACATATACACGTACCTTCTGTGTAATTAGGATGTAGAGTTTGTTTTCATTCAATCTTTATTTTTGAAATTATTATCCACAGATTTTTGTACAATTTTAATATTCATTTAGTCCATAATTATTTTTCATCCAGCTTAACTCATATCCCTTTTCCCTGTCTCCACCTCAATTTATTTATTTATCTCCAATATTCTAGTCCCCACGCGGGACCAAAATGGCTACGGAGCAAATTTCTATCCGTTTAAATCCGTTCCCATAACAATTTATTGCATCCATCCATTTTTTCCCCTCTCTTTCATTTATGGGTTGGATTGAAGGTTACAGTTAAGCACGAGATGCAGATAAATAGATAATGATTCTGTATTGGCTGTAATAACGAACCATTCACATATACGCATCTCCATCACTCAACGTTTAAATTACTGGGCTTTGCTTGAAAGGGATTTAGATTTTTTTTTCTTATTCAATGGGTATTTTTTTTTTCTTTTCCCTTTTAACATAAATCTTTTGCTTACCTGCATGGCTGTGCACTTTATGTACTCTATAAAGCTTACACGAGGATTCTGTTGCCTCTTCATCTTCTCTCACCATGATGATATTCTTCTACCACTGGGAATCTGGAGTTTCCCTCTATTTCACTATTCTTGGTCCTTAACCCTTCACAAAAAGTTGACTTTTCTTCCATCAAAGAGGAAAGTCTGGAGACCTGCCTTATATAGAGAATCTTGTTGATTAACGGCCAGGTTCTGTTGCCTGTGACTGTCTTTCTTAGGTGGGTTTTGATTCTTATCCCGTTCTAGTGATTCTTAGCTGATTTACTATTTGCCAGGTGATTGGTGATGACATTTCGTGTTTTTAGGTTTATATGGACCTCATAGACTATGAATGGCTTTCCATGTGATTGTGGCTTGTGGGTTTGCTGAAGTATTTGCTTTAAATATCTTGGACATTGTGGTAGACCCCAATTTCTTGACTTGTGCAAATTTGTGGATCCCATTATCTGTGATATCTTTTCCCAGAGTTTGCAATTCTTCTATAGACACTTATCCCTTTTCAATTTGATAATTCCTGTAGAAAATTATACTGTGGTAGATATGTTCATTAATGCAATGGAAATTGGGAAGCTTCAGAAGTTAATTTGCTTTTTAAACAACATGTAGGACACAGACCTGGAGGACATACATTGGTGTTGAAGTGTGGGCTTTAGAGTAAGCATATGCCTGGGAACAAGTATAATGGTAATCCTACCCACATCCCAGGTCGTGTTGAACGGCTACTGAGAGAGCGAGAGCTAAGGAAAAACAGCAAAGCTTCTCAGGCTAATGACTCACCTGAAGTGTATGAGCAAGACCTTCGCTCAAGAGAACTTGATAACTTGGCCTATGTTGAACAATTCCTGGAAGGGGCTGAGGCTGCAAGGGGTGCTGAGGGATATGAAAGGCAAGAAGGAAGGCCTTTCAGGCAAAGACTGTTGGTTGTGGCTAATAGGCTTCCAGTCTCAGCAATTAGGAAAGGTGAAGATGCTTGGTCCTTGGAAATGAGTGCTGGAGGTCTAGTAACCGCTCTACTGGGTAAGTCGTATATGGGCCTGTTTTATACCTGAAGTTAGCAAATTCTAAATTCTTCTTACACAACATCATCCCAATATTCATTTGTTTTCCAATTTTAATCATAAAATACAAGGAAGTCGTAACTTTGGGGTTAATTGCGAGTAGCTACTGCATAGTCTTTTGCACATAACTATCCCCAACTTTAAACTTTTACATCCAGCTACTAAACTTTAAAAAAAGATAGCTCCTTTTTGCCGGACAATGCCAAAATATCCTTGACCCTAACTTCAAAAAAGACATCATAACTACCATTTTTTTGGTTAAATGTAGAAAACGGTTGAGTAGATGGAAAAAGACTTCTTAAAAGACGAAAAAAATGGTATTTTTTGAGATTAGGTAGCTGGATGAAAAAGAGCTATTTGCATTTTTTTGAAAGTTAAGGTAGCTGGATGTAAAATTTTAAAGTTGGGGATAGTTATGTGCAAAAGATGTATGCAATTAACCATAATTTTAGGCTACAAGTTAGTGCATTTTTATTTCATACTCATTATGAAATTTCAATTATTTTCTCAAAGGTGTGAAGGAATTTGAGGCTAGGTGGATTGGCTGGGCTGGTGGAAATGTCCCTGATGAAATCGGGCAGAAGGCTCTTACCAAAGCTTTAGCAGAGAAGGTACAAAATTCTAAATATCAGTAAAAAAAATTCGCGGGTTTTTGTAAGACTGGTTGGCTTACACTTTTCGCTTTATATTGCAGAGGTGCATTCCTGTATTCCTAGATGAAGAGATTGTCCATCAGTACTACAATGGCTATTGCAACAACATTCTATGGCCTCTTTTTCACTACCTTCCGCTTCCACAAGAAGATCGCCTCGCTACTACAAGAAGTTTCCAATCTCAGTTCGATGCATATAAGAAGGCAAATAAAATGTTTGCTGAAGTTGTAAACCAACATTATGAAGAAGGTGATGTTGTGTGGTGCCATGATTACCATCTGATGTTTCTCCCAAAATGCTTAAAAGAGTACAACAGTGAAATGAAAGTTGGTTGGTTTCTTCACACACCATTTCCTTCTTCTGAAATCCATAGAACACTGCCATCTAGATCGGAGCTCTTGCGTGCAGTTCTTGCTGCTGATCTTGTCGGGTAACTTTTCTTGTATGATTCATATACTTGCATGATATATACAAGATCATATTGCTGCTGATCTTGTATGATTCTTTGGTTTGGTTTTCAGTTTTCACACCTACGACTATGCAAGACATTTTGTCAGTGCCTGTACTCGCATTCTTGGACTTGAGGGTACACCTGAAGGAGTTGAAGATCAAGGAAAGCTGACCCGAGTGGCTGCGGTATATATACAGTCTAGAATAAGCTACATAATAAACGCAATTGGAATTTACAGTTTTACTGTTTTGTTTGTGTCCAGTTTCCTATTGGGATAGATTCTGACCGGTTCATAAGGGCACTAGAGGTGCCTCAAGTTCAGGATCACATCAAAGAGCTAAAAGAAAGATTTGCTGGACGAAAGGTGGATTTTCTCATGGTTTATTGCTCTGGAATTTTCTTTTACTATTTTTTAATGTGTTTTTTTTTTCTCTTTATGTTTTTGTCTTTCAATTTTACAAAGCTTTGTGTTAACTTCTGCATTTTACAATGTGAAGGGAAAATATCACTCAGCTACTCCGAAGCATGCACCATTTTGAACTAACTACCCCTAAGTTTAAAAAGTTTTTGACAGCCCCCTTAAGTTTTTTTGGTCTCAATTTACCCCAAATTCGCCAACTGTTGGGTCTGAAATGATGAAAATGCCCTTATGAAATACTAAAAAGTAAGAGTATTTTCATCATTTCACACCCAAAGTTGGCAGATTTGGGATAAATTGAGGCTAAAAAAACTTAGGGTGTTGTCAAAAACTTTTTAAACTTATGAGTAGTTGAGTGAGATCATCCCTAATGTGAATGTGTCTCTCTGACTCCTACCTTTTTTCACTAGTGTTCTTTTAAAAAGTTAATTATAGGACTAGTTGTACTGTTACATGGCAGGTGATGTTAGGTGTTGATCGGCTTGATATGATAAAAGGAATTCCTCAAAAGATATTGGCATTTGAAAAGTTCCTTGAGGAAAATACTAAGTGGCGTGACAAAGTTGTGCTGCTTCAGATTGCGGTGCCTACTAGAACAGACGTTCCAGAGTGTATGCACCCTTCTTAACACGCCTTTATAACTTTACTATGTAGTGCTGATTGTGTTTATAATTGGTTAGTCATGCTGCAGTATTATTTCCATTTTGGTATTTACTTAAAAACAAGAGTCTCAAATACTTTATAGACAACCCGTTGAAGAAGAACTTTCGATAAGCCTACTGGTTTTTAATCTAATGCGTGATTGTATTTGTGGGATGTTATGTGGATTTATTGTTATTTTTTGTTGTGTTTCAGATCAAAAACTTACAAGTCAGGTTCATGAAATTGTTGGACGCATTAATGGTAGATTTGGAACATTGACTGCTGTTCCAATACACCACCTGGTATGTCTTCAACTTCTTAACAATCATCGTGCTAAATGAAATATATATAGTGCAATATGTAATCTAATTTCAATAGTGTTGCTTGCAATGTTCTGCTTCTAAGACGATTCAATATCTTATAAAAAAAATTCTCGTTTTGCAGGATCGTTCTCTTGACTTTCATGCATTATGTGCTCTATATGCAGTAACTGGTAGTGATATATGTTTACTTTCTTCTTCTTCTTCTTTTTTCTTTTTTGCATTTGCAGAAATGTGAAATTGATAGTGAATCATTTATGTATTGCTTATTTCATTTAAAAGATAATTATATTCGCTTCATTTTTACAGATATAGCACTTGTGACCTCTTTGAGAGATGGAATGAATCTTGTCAGTTACGAGTTTGTAGCTTGCCAAAATGCGAAAAAAGGAGTTCTCATT
The DNA here is from genome assembly GCA_036897745.1 of Erodium moschatum. Classification (NCBI taxonomy): domain Eukaryota; kingdom Viridiplantae; phylum Streptophyta; class Magnoliopsida; order Geraniales; family Geraniaceae; genus Erodium; species Erodium moschatum. Next base: position 4,009 of record JAYMSV010000909.1, on the reverse strand, counting down.
CTTAGTGAGGTATTTTTCAATCACAAACAAGAGTCAGTATATTTATTATTTAATTACCATCTGCAAGTTGAGGTTTAGAGTTGGTTTATTTTTGGTGATTACTCAACATATAGTTGTTGTAGATGAAGTTTATTATGTTACAAACATAGAACTTGTAATTTCCCATATTGTACTTTAAGTTCTAACAAGACTTTATATTTGCAATGAAACTTGTAGTTTGCAGGTGCTGCACAGTCTCTGGGTGCTGGTGCAATCCTTGTAAACCCTTGGAACATCACTGAAGTAGCTAATTCAATTCTTCAGGCACTGGAAATGTCTCCCGAGGAAAGAGAGAAGCGACATCGGCATAACTATGTACACGTCACAACTCACACTGCTCAAGAATGGGCTGAAACTTTTGTAAGGTATGCAGGATATATATTTATGGTAATGCTTTTTTCAAATAGTTTCAGTAAATAAATCGATCAATAATTCTATGAATGCTATTTAATGTTCTCTTTCCTGAGCTACTAGTCTTCACTCTGCAGGGCAAGATTTATTAATGCAATTCTAGTATTTTGCAGTGAACTGAATGATACTGTTGTTGAGGCACAACTAAGGACAAAACAAGTCCCACCCCTGCTCCCAGTCAAAGATGCCATACACAGATATATGCATTCAGAAAATCGGTTGCTCATACTGGTATGCAATGTTTCATATTGAGACTTACTCGATTCTTTATTTTTATAAAAAAAAATGGGAAATTACGTTTTACTGCCCTGTGCTATACTCGATTTGTAGTTTACTACCCTGAATTTTGAAGTGTGTCAATTTACTACCCTCAACTTTTAAATATGCCAGTGTACTACTCCTGAACTTTTAGATGTGCCAATATACTGCCCTATATTTTGAATATGTTGCATTATTAGTTAAGTTGTACAACTTCCGCTACATTTAGGGTTTGGAGAACAATGAAATGCTGAAATTATGTCTTCCCATGCTCAGCCACCTCATGTGAAGGCGTAATTTCGGCATTTCATGTTCCCAAAATCGTAAAATTAACGAATTCTATACAACTTCACAAACAATGAAACAAGTTCAAAGCATTACGCCTTAAAATAGGGTAGTAAAACGTAATTTCCCCTTAAAATAATTATAAAGGTTCTATGTAAGATATCTCTCTTAAAACACTGCTGATAGATGACATTTGGTCAACTGTCCTTATGATCCTTTAACCCGACAACATTTCTTAAACACTGCTTGGTAATTCATTTGCAAGAATGTGATCAATATGTGTTTTTTGAGTTAGTTCACTTAAATCATTGTTAAGTTTGAGATGAGTGAAACTTAGCGGTAAGATCCGGTCTCATTTGACTCTTGTTTATAATTGTTTTTCCCTCCAAAATTTAGGGATTCAATGCAACATTAACTGAACCGGTGGACACGCCGGGAAGAAGAGGTGACCAAATAAAAGAAATGGAACTCAAATTGCACCCAGAGGTGAAAGAATCCTTGAGGGCTCTTTGCAATGATCCAAAGACAACCGTTGTTGTCCTCAGTGGGAGTGACAGGGCCATCTTAGATGATGTACTTAATCCAACTTCACTTCAATTTTCTTCTACTCTTGCTTGTTATATCCAACTTAACCGTGTTATTATCGTACAGAACTTTGCAGAGTACGACATGTGGCTGGCAGCTGAGAATGGGATGTTTCTACGGCTTACCAAGGGAGAGTGGATGACAACCATGCCCGAGCACTTAAATATGGAATGGGTCGATAGTGTCAAGGTGCCAATTTGTTTACATGATAGTTGCTGGGTTAATTGCATACTACCTTTATGAATTGCCCACAGACGCATGAACCCATAGTAAAGTTTCCACTGATACATATTTTCACCTGTTACAATCTTACAAAATAGACAAAACCATCAAATGGGGTATTTTTAAGTTTAAACTCAGGTGATGAAAAAAATCGAAATATTTAATGGTTTGTCTTTTTTGTGGGCAATTCATAAAGGTAGTTTTGTACAGTTAATCCATGGTTTATAAAACTGCCTGTCTGCTTAAATTGATCATGTTGATGCCATTTCTCAGCATGTTTTCGAGTACTTCACTGAAAGAACGCCCAGGTCACATTTTGAACTCCGAGAAACTTCACTAGTATGGAATTACAAGTACGCAGGTATTTATTTGCTCATCTCAAAACCCCTTATATTTCTCAGACCTGAAAATTTACATTTACTGTGGCTTCTCTAGCCACATTGCTTCTCATATATTTATGTTTGTAGATATTGAATTTGGAAGACTTCAAGCAAGGGACATGCTGCAGCATCTCTGGACCGGGCCAATTTCTAATGCATCCGTGGATGTTGTGCAAGGTAGCAGATCGGTGGAGGTTCGAGCCGTTGGGGTTACTAAGGTAAATAACTATATTTGTTCTACATGAACGAGTCTTCAAAAATTGCAAAAATCTTATATCAAGATGGTCAACTTTTGAATCAGGGTGCAGCAATTGACCGCATATTGGGAGAGATAGTTCACAGTAAATCCATGACAACACCTATTGATTATGTCTTGTGTGTCGGACATTTTCTAGGGAAGGTAATACTGTCTGGCTGATCATGACCGTTACTCTATGTTATTTCTGTTTATTGGATTGTAGATTTTAAGGGCCGTGATGTCTCCAAACTCAAGATTGGAAATTTTAATTTTAGGAAAATGTCACTCAAACTACCCCTAAATTTAAAAAGTTTTGAGCAACCCCTAAGGTTTTCGAGTCTCAGTTCACTCCAATTGCATCAAACTTTGTGAAATGATGAAAAGACCCTCATGAAAAACCAAGATATAATAAGGGTATTTTCATCATCTTACACCCAAATTTGATAGAATTAGAGTACATGGAGACTTAGAACACTTGGGATCGCTGATTGAGAACGGTGCATACTTGAGGTGGCTGAGTAGGATTTTCCCTTAATTTTTTGATGGAAAGTTTCTGATTTTGTAAAGTTCCAAACTTGATCTCAATCGTTGAAATTGTAACAGCCAAATAGTTATGATTTAGTCTCTAATTTTTATATATAACTTCCCACCTTTGTATTTTCACACCCCTAGTGTTCCCCTCTTTCTATATTTCATTGTTTGAATAGAAAGTTTTCATTTAAATACATCTTCAACCAGATGTTTCACATTTCTTGGTGTAGGACGAAGACGTACACACGTTCTTCGAGCCAGAGCTTCCCATCGATCCCATAGGCATCCCAAGAACAAAGGCGGCAGCAGCTGAAATGTTAAAGTTTCCATCAGGAGGAGAGAGAAGGTCTTCCCCAAAGCTGCCACATGGCAAGAGCGGATCAAAATCGTCTCACAACAAGGCACAGAAGCCGCTGCCCAATCACGACAAGAGAGCCAACAGTCACAGCTCTGGCAGCGGGCGGCGGCCGTCGCCAGAGAAGATCTCCTGGAACGTGCTCGACCTCAAGGGAAAGAACTACTTCTCGTGTGCTGTGGGGAGGACGAGGACAAATGCCCGTTATACCCTTCCTTCATCGGATGACGTGGTTTCGTTCCTTAGGGAATTAGCTGATGCTTCATCGTCAAGATTCTGATTAATCAAGTTTGAGATATTTGTTGCGCGAGCCTTCGGGAACGACAGGGTGAGGTCTTCATCATATACTTGTAGTTCTCTACAATGTGAATACTTAATTAGTCTCTCTCGCTGCTTCAATTTTGGTAGTCATGGTGGAATTAGAAGGGTGGCTACCTTTGAGAATCACTAAAATCATAACACTTACAATGATGTATGGGAAATAACAGATTTTTTTAGTAGGAAAGGTATATGAACCATCCCTGTCTGTCTTAGTTACTGCATTTTCCTTAAAGTGAGAATTTAGGGATTAAGCGAACTATTTTTTCAAGTTACAATGCCTTTTATATTTAAAGGGAAGGGGGAGTTTTTTTTCTTTTCCTTTTTGAGTAAACAGAAACTTCCATTACTTTCAGAAAGAGCTTATACATGTCTGAGGGTCCTGAC
>JAYMSV010000908.1:0-14515 GCA_036897745.1 Erodium moschatum | reverse complement strand
CTCATCGTATTTTGAAACCCAATGCCCATGCGCATCATCCGAAGTTGAAAATGACGAAGAGAATCGTCACCGAAAGAGAGCTATTGGATAGATGGAGAGGCATCGAAGAAGAAGACGAAGACGATCACATTGATGTCTCTAATGTTCATCGTCTTACTCAGCTCAAAGAACTATGGTAATGCGATTTTTATTTCCGCTTCTTGGTTACTTGTATAGCTTTTATTTCCGATTTATTTCTGGGATGCCAAATTACTTTGTCCTGCGTTTTACGACTTCGCCAAAAATGAAAATGGACAGAATAATTAAAATAAATTCACGAAAACCTCAATATTGTGCTTCATCTTTGATACTTTGAACTGATTTTTGGGTTGATTTTGTCTTGCTAGAATAATTTTTAATTAATATGTTGCCTAAATAATATGAATTACTGATTAAATCATGCTATGTATTGTATAAGCTACTGGCATCTCTCTGAACACCAGGAGTGACTGTTTTGCTTAGTTCAGTATGAAGTGAAGATTTTTATTTGTGCACAGGTTCGCGGATGCATTCAGTTTCTTGACTTCTTTACCCGAAGAGAATCATATTTGGTGTGGCTCCTGGGATGTAATGGGTCCACTTCTGGAGACGTTCTACAACTACTTCAAAGATGAGCGACATGATTCTCCCCTCAGAATTCTTTGGAAGAGGATCTCTAGGGAAACGAGACAATGTATCCAGTGCGTTTCTCAGCACCATCAGGCCCAGGAGATGTATAGCACTGAGTATGATGTGAGCTCCATTGGTCCTCTTCTTGATGTGCTGAAGACTCTCGATGAGGAGAGAGTGACTCAACACTTGAGAGACATAAATGCCAGAATTTTACGGCAAGAATATGTGCCTGCACGTGATAATGCTGAAGTTATCAGTGTCATGTATGAGGTACTACCTTTATTGTTTTATTGTTATTTTTAATTAACTTGAACTATTTTGCTGATACGGGGGTAAGGGTATGGCTAAATTGACATGGACTCAAGAAGTAAGAAATGGCAGCATTATGCTTGGTTAACAGAGGAGATACCATCATGTAAGATGGAGTGTAGAGGAGAATATTAGTAGGGAGTCCTTTTAGCTAGCCATGAGATTGTTATGCATGTGCATCGCTGATGAAGTGAGGGAAGAAGGGGTGTGGCATTGTTGGTTTCTGTAAGAGACCGAGTTGACAAAAATGGTATTTAAACATCAAACATGGGTTTCGAGGGTGGCATGTGAATGGTGATGATATTTGTGTTCTAATGACGTCTTTCTAGGATACATTTAGTTCCTTTGAAAATTATACATTTAGTTCCTTCGGTGGTTATGCACTGCAGGTTTTGATGTTTCCTATCTTGATGGAAGACCATTCCTTGTTCAACGAGTTTGAAACATTCATTGAAGCAATTGATAATGTACACGAACTGGCTCTGGGTGGACATCAACAATTTCCGGTATTTGCATATGCCTCTGGGTAGCTTTCAGTTTTGTTTGAATGTTAGCTTTCTCTTTACTGTACCAACCAAACTTATTTTTCCCAGGGTGTTTACGCACTATTCTTTTTTAAAAGAAGAGTACGTTCTGTTGGTCATCGTTTAGCCGGACCTATGGGAAAGTTGAGGTACTTTCCTCAGTACTCATCAATTGTAGATTGCTGTCTAGTGCATTGAGGTTCAAATAGTGCAATTTTATATCTGTTGTTATTTTTCTGTTTCCTGTTTCTGTATGCTGTCCGGGTTCCAGAAACTTTTGTTGTAATGTATATCAATTTGGAACTATTTTATGAGCAACAATGAAACAGTGATCTGTAAATTTCGAAGCTACTTGAAATTGATTTGATAGAGAAATGTTCATTGCGAATAGTTAATTTTATTGCTTCTGATCCATAGAACAGAAGCCCTCAGCTTTGGTGCTTGTTGCCGGATCTCCTCAAATATGATTATATCCCGTTCTCATTGTAATGTTGTGGTTGATGTTCATTTGTTGAAATGGATTGACAAACTCTTTTATGTATTCATTTCTACTCTGTCGTTTGTTTAAGTGGCTTACTAGAAAATTTAAGCTTTAGCCAGATGGGAACATCATTTGCTGTTTTAAGTTCTGAACTCTACCGATTTTATGTTTTTTTTTCTTATGAAGACATATGTGATGTATTGTTTTTCATGAGCAGCCGAATATAAAATTCTGTTATTGGTTGTGGTTTGATTTTCCTACTGTGCCGAAATATTTCTGCACTGTCGTGCTCATAATTTCAGGTTGCTATAAGATTATATTATATGCATGTATCTGGTTACATGGTGAACTAAAGTTACTTAAGATGGAAAAAGCATGCAGTTCCAATAAATTCATTATGTGAAATCATAACAAGACTAAGGGAATTGATGAATGCTTAAGATTTTCAAGAACCTATGTGAGCCCAGTAAGTAAAATCCTACGAATTAAAATTTGATCTTCAATTCTATTGCTAGAATACTAGTTTGGGACTGCAATTAATTCCCATTAATTTGAATTTTTTTTTGCAATACATGATGGTGGAGAAAAATCCACCTGCATTATAGGAGGAGAGGATAGAATGGGTCACTGTTTCTCTGCTAATATGAGGGTATTTTGGAGTCTAAAGAAGAAGTTAGGGTGAGATATCCTGATTTCAGCAGCACGTGTGTGCCTGAAAAAAACAGCATTTGCTTAAGTATATGGGATAAATGGTAATGATCAAAAGGTTGGGATAACTGGAAGTACCTGAAATTTGAAGCTAGATGGTATTGCTGATAAGGCTGGAACTTATTAATTTAGCACATAAAAGTTCTAGCTAAAACTGAATAAAATTAGTTGGGATTACAAACATGAAATTCTGTTTTTTTTCTTCTTCTAGAATTCACCATGGATTACAAACATGTATACCACTGCACTCATGAGTGGTTGTCAAAAGACCATCAACCAGCCTTCTCTTCCCACTTTTTAATTTCATCCTGTAGGTTGTACTGTTATTGGGATAGTAAGATCAAATTTTCATTTTGTCTACAATGCACCATGGTGGAACTGTCTTCAACTGTATATGCTACACTCACTATTGCTTGTTGTAAGACTCATCAGTCAACAAATGTGAAATTGTCATGTTATGTTTTTGTGTGTCAATGACAATGATGTTATTCTGGGTGCATAGGAGAGCAACAGATTTGGAACCTTTGCAGCCTTTACTAAAGAAAATATTTGGCTATCTGGAGAATGAGGTTCTGCCATCCACACCGGAGGCCTCAAGACCTAGAGTGCAATTGGAGCGTGTTTCTGTGTGGCTTGGAATCAAATCATTGTATGAATCAGCTGCTAATGATTTTGGTTTTTGTTATTTTCTCTTTGTTTCCTACTAATGATGTGTTGGTATTTGTTTCTGTCTTGAAGGCTTGGTTATTTAGAACCTCCAGCTTTTGAAGAAGGGATTTTGGAGCATTATCCCAATTTTCTTGATACTGTACTAAATCATATCAGTAGCGACACACTTGAATTTTCTCATGCTGTTTCTTGCTTGGGACTGCTCTTTGAAATTCTTGGTAAAGACATAATCATGTTTACATTTAAGTTGTTGACATTCCAACTCAAGAATAACATTGACTTTTCTTCGGACTTCCTGAAGGTTGTAAGCTTTGGCTGAGATCTACGCTGTCTCCAAGTGTGATGCGCAACACACTTTTGGGTCAATGTTTCCATACTCGAAATGAGAAAATTCATAAAGACATCTTTGATCTTTTCCAACCCTTTCTGCAGGCATGTCTGGATTATTCGTTCCTTTTCTTTCCAGGTCCTTTGTCATTACTTGTTTTTTCCTTCCTTCTCATTACTTGGAGATCTGTGTGTTAGTTATTCCAATGGTATTAATCTTTACATTCAATCTTATCCAGTCTCTTGAAGCTTTGCAAGATGGGGAACATGAAAAGCAACGTAGGCATTTTCTTTATTTTCTCTTGCATCAAGTGCCAGCAAGCAGCAACTTCAGTGTTTTAATAAGAAAAAAGGCTTGCCAGGTTGTTATGCCTTCGTTTGGTTGTCCGACACAGTTCTTTCTGTACTTGTGCATAGTTTCTCCTTTGATAGTTTTGCCGCTCACCCATTTGAATTGCTATTACGTATTGAGCAATATTTTATTTTCAGATTGCTCTTCTTATTATACATCGAGGTTACAGGATGAATCCACCTTGCCCACCTTTTGAATGTGCACATATGTGGTATGTTTTTCTTGGTGTATTGTGTGGAAAATTCTCCTCTTTTTCCCTCCCTTCAAACTTTAAGTGGCATATTCAAAATTTGGATTGGAATTTCAATTCCCCCTTGAATTGATAGTTGAGCACCCCACAAAAGGAATCTGGTATGTTGATAGAAATGGTGGTGATGCAATGCAATTAATGTGTTGCTTTCTAGATCTGTTGTAAATATAGGCAAGGAGGCACTGTGGACATATATTTATTTGAAAGAAGACATTTTTTATAGAGTGCACTTCTTTATAGAGGTGGAGAGGGAAATTGGTATAAGGGAATGCAATTATTCACTTTACCATATTATCTCTTACTCGCAAATGGATATATTGCAATCAAGATGTGGAATATATATTTCTCCTGTCTTTCTCTTGCTTAATGTCTCACTTTATCTTATTTGCTTTTCTTCATCATTGTAACTCAAGCCAAACTTATGTGACCCATTTGTCTACTATATTGTTGGATAGGTCCCCCTCTCTAGTGTCCTCTCTGAAGGATTCATCTCTTCACAGTTCTCTGCGACAATCTGCATTTGATCTCATTCAAACTATTATAGTTTCTGATGCTGCTGCTTTGGTTACTTCGCTGATGCACTACCACACTCTTCCAAGTGTAGATAGAGGCATGGTTATTGAGTTGAATGATGATAATGATGCTGATGGGCTTCCGTTTGCTCAAGATGTTGAAGAAAAGGATACCAGTTCCTGGAGTGAATTCAGCACACTGTCTAAAATTACCGCTCAGGAGTACAGAGAGTGGATGTGCATTCCCATGTTATGGATTGATGTTCTAGTTGACATTGATCCCTTAACCCTCCCCTTGCACTTTTCCAAAGCTGTTTTCTGGGCGCGATCTCGTTTTTCAATGGTAGAACCAGAAACCAGTGCACAAATGATGCTTCCGGTTACAGAGTGGCTCTCATCCTCTGCTACAGAAATCTCCTTTTCATTTGGGTGGAAAGTTCCAACCGGGTCGGATGATGGAGGGGATGGGAAAGAGTCAAGAAATTCATTAAAAGTGTCAACAATGTGTCTTCCTCTTGTAAAAACATTCAACAGGTCTTTCTGTGTTTCCTTCATATCATGAGGAGCTATTTGTATGTCCATTAATAAACTGTAAGTTACTTTAGATCATCTGAGTTCTGATTTGGAACTTTATTACAGGTTAACTTCATATTTTGTGGTTAAAATGGGACAAGGAGAACTTCTGAAGCAGTGGACTTGGGAGCCAAGAATGGGTGAAAGCGTGATCCTTTTGCTTTTAGATCCTAATGATGTAAGTAGCGAGCTGTTTTTACCTATTTCCTCCTACTGACCTTTGCTGTTTTTAGCCTAGAGTTTGAAATAAATTGATTTGCTGGGTGCAGAATGTAAGACAAATTGGAAAGTGCATCTTAGAACAAGTTTCCAGTACTCGAGGTCTTGTTACTGGTTTGAAGTTTCTCTGTTCTTGTGGGTATTCTTTGTCTGCCATTTTTTTGGGCTTCAGACATGCTTTGAAATTGGTAAGACATCCACCTGTCAGTAAGTCATTCTATATTTGTTGCTTGGTTAGCATTTTTCTCTCTTTTTATCAATACATGTTAAAGTAGGTGCATAACTTTTATCTCCAATGCTCATTTATATGGATTTTTTTTTTTCCATTTTGTATATTAGCAAGAGGACATAACTCGCAATGCATATGCCATCTTTATCTCTAACTGAATGTCTATATTTCAAGCTCATAAAAATATTTACTCAATATTCTGTCACGTCTTTATATTTGGCTTACAATGCTTTTCTTGCACTTTCCAGGTTCAACTGGATTCTGTTCTATTAAACTTTCAAAATTTACAACATTTGTTCTTTGTTCTTCGCAAATTACTTGAAGAGTGTTTTTCTCCAACTTCAGCTTCTCCACAAAATTCTTCTGACCATATTAATACCCCCAAGTTCTCTTCTCATGGCGGATTTTTGAGGCAGCCAACAGTTGATTCTGTTCCTACGAGAGACAATACACAATTTCCAGATGTTGACTTGAAGTTACGGGAGCAATTTAGCTGCTTATTATCAGAAATTGCATGGCCTTCCATAAGGAAGTGTCTGTTGGAAGGAAAAGCGTTCCTTGATTTCAGTTTTTGCCAGGTAGCATCCTCGCTCTTCTGTTCGAAATATAATTGTTTAGCATGTGTCATGCCAGTATCTGTATATGTTATGCGTGTATGATTGGGAAAATGGCTAAGTTGTTGCTGATACCCCTAAGGGCATTTCTTTTATCATTTACTCATGCATAACAGTGTGTTCTTGAATGGACCAGAAGTCTTGGTGTCTTGGCTTTTGTTGCTTTCTCATGAGTGAATCATATTCTTCAAGTTAGCTATAGAATCGTTTCATATTTGATGTGAATGGTGCCTTGATGACCATTGAAGCGTATGCGTGTATGTGTTTTCACCATTCTAGTTACTTTTTGTTTCAGATGACTTGTGTCAGGATACTCGAGATCCTCCCTGTTGTGCTTGAAAGGCTTCATCCATCATTTGTTAAGCTATGTCGGGATTCTGGAACTCTGGTGGGAAGTTTAGTTGATTTGAAATGGCTTCACGATCTGATAGATTGGGGAAAGTCACCCCTTAAAGTCATAGCCGTATATTGGAAAAGAACAGTAATTTGTTTACTGAATTTTCTAAAAGCATCTTGGACCGAAACTTGCGCATCAACTTTCAAAGCCATCGAGAATCTGGTTTCATGCGGTGAGCTGTTCATTTTAGATATACTGATGTTTAATATGTTATGATTCTATGTCCTGATTTTTTATGCCTTCTTAATTCAGATGCTATTGATGTGGATGAATTGGCGGAAAATGTATCTCGGCTTTCTGTTTCATTATCGAAGGAATCTTCCTTTAATATCGCAAAGACTAATTGGAGGTCAAAGGATTTTAATTCCGAGAAGAAGTATCCAGCTTTAGAGGTCCAACATGTCACTGAGGATAGAGATATGCAAATTCCATGGTCAGCTGTAGAGACAAGCAATAAGGATACAGATATTATTGTTCTTTCAGATGAGGAAACAGAGCCAACAGTTTCTCATGAAGAGGTTACTGGATCTGCTAATGAGTTAAGCGGGCAAATGTTGGATGCCAAGAAACTGCCTCCTGTATCTGGGAATAGAATGTCAGAACCTATCTCTACAGAAAAACATGTTACTGTCTCTGACACTGCAAAATTGTCTCCTTTATCTGGGAATAGGGTTTCAAAACCTATCTCTACGGAAAAACATGTTACTGTTTCTGACACTGGAAAGTTGTCTCCTGTATTTGGTAATCGGGTTTCAAAACCTATCCCTACTGAAACACGTGTTACTGTCTCTGACACTTCAAAAGGCCTGGCAGAGGCTTCCCAACAAAGAGATGTCAAACATAGTCGATCTATTGCCTTGAAGAAGCCGGCCTCAGATTCATCAAAAGGCAAATCATTTTTTCTATCTGGTTCTCTTCTTAAATCAAGGGGTGGAGATAGTAAGGGCGTAGAGATAAATGCCAAATGCGGCACAATCGATCCTATTCCCTCTAAGAATAAAGTAAACTTAGGAAAATCAACCAATAATCAAGCTGGCAACAAAGTGGTGCCTGAGTCTGGTCATACAATATTAAAAGAGCTAATATGTGATCCTGAAAATGATCCATTGGAGCTTGAACTAAAATCTGCTAGACGCCCACGATTGGATGTCACAAAGTTAAGTGCTCCAATTCCTAAACGGAGAGTCATTCAACTTAAAACACCCTTTGACAACAAATCTGGCAACATGCACAGGCTGGAGGGTAGAGTTAAAAGGTTCAAGCTTCCGAGTCTTGATGACTGGTATAGACCCATTCTTGAATTGGATTACTTTAAAATGGTGGGATTAGCATCTGCAGGGGAAAGTAAGAATCAGATTCTCAGCACATTGAAGGAAGTTCCTGTATGTTTCCTTTCACCTGAAGACTATGTAGATATTTTTCGTCCGTTGGTTTTGGAGGAGTTTAAAGCACAGTTGCATAATTCTTTTTTAGAGCTGTCTTCATTGGAAGAGATATATTATGGTAGTCTGTCCTTGCTGTCAGTCGAAAGGGTTGATGATTTCCATCTTGTTCGCTTTGTCCATGATGACAATGATTTGGGGGCATCTAAATGCTTCGTAGAAAATGACCTTGTTCTGTTAATGAAAGAGCCTTTTTCGAAGCCATCTCATGATGTCCATATGGTTGGGAAGGTAATTCTTCATCATTCTCAGTGAACTTATGAGTAAGATATTTTGGATATTCGTACTTATTTTGAGTTAGCAGTTCTGTTAGTTCCTTCCTGATACTGTAGTTCATATGTGCATTTTAAATATCCACGCGCTTCCTTAATAGACCAATATCCTGGTTTCCATGTTTTGATTGGTGAACATTTTCCTTCAAATTGTTTTTTGGTTCTCCATGTACTTGTTATTTTAAGCCTACTCATTTTTATTGTGTAATTAAAATTAACCTAATGAGTGACTTCTCTCGATGTATAGAACATCAATGTATAACAGATATAGCTTCAAATAGTATTTGGCTAAAAACGTAATCTCTTATTATTGATTTGTTCATTAACATTTCTCATAGTATCTTTGACATGCAAAAATGGTCCTACCTTTGTTGCAGGTGGAGAGACGTGAAAGAGACAATAAAAGAAGAGTAAGCATATTAGTCATCAGGTTTTACCTTCAAAGTGGTTCTTCACGTTTGAATCTAGCTAGAAAGCATCTTATTGAACGTAGTAAATGGCATGCGGGTCGGATTATGAGCATCACATCTCAACTTCGAGAATTTCAGGCATTATCATCAATAAAGAATATCCCCCTACTTCCAGTTATATTAAGACCTGGTGATGATTCTCATGATTCAAGAGAAGTAGGCCTGGGGAGGCTGTCCCAGTCTTTGCAGCAAACACTGAAGTCTTCCTTCAATGAAAGTCAACTTCAAGCTATCAGTACTTCTATTGGATCACGTAGTTTAAAGAAAGAATTTGAACTGTCTCTTATCCAGGGTCCTCCTGGTATGTCATACAACCTGGTGCAGCATTTAACAGAATCATGTTTATAAATAATTACTATGCACTGTATTCATGTTTTATTAACTTCTGTAGGTACCGGGAAGACTCGAACTATTGTGGCCATCGTAAGCGGCTTGCTTGCTTCTTTACAGAGGGCTTACCCAAAAAATTCATCCGATGACTGTTCGAAACAAAGTAATACTGGCACCAATTCAAGACAGCAGATTAGTCAGTCTACTGCACTTGCAAGGGCATGGCAGGATGCAGCCTTCGCCAGACAATTAAATGAGGATGCAGAAAAACATTCAAAACCGTTGGAAATTTCTGCTAGAGGGAGGGTGCTACTTTGTGCTCAATCCAATGCTGCAGTTGATGAGTTGGTAGCAAGGATATCTTGTGAAGGTCTATATGGAAGTACCGGGGTGATGTACAAGCCATATCTTGTGAGGGTTGGAAATGCCAAAACGGTTCATCCAAACTCCATACCGTTTTTTATTGATACACTCGTTGAACATCGTGTGGAAGAAGCGAGGATGCATTTGAGTCATGCTAAGCCTGAGTTGGCCGTAAACTCTTCTACGGCACTCCGCACTAGTTTGGAAAAGTTAGTAGACCGTATTAGGTTCTACGAGGCCAAGCGTGCCAGCTTGAGAGATGGGAATTCAGGCCTTACAAATTCTTTTGATGATGAAATGCTTAAAGAAGATGATGGGAAAGAAATGTCTGATACAGAATTAGAGATGAGACTAAGAAAGCTATATGAACAAAAGAGACAAGTTTATAAAGATCTCAGCACTGCCCAAATGCAGGAGAAGAAAGCTAATGAAGAAACGAAAGCACTTAGACATAAATTGAGGAAGTCTATATTAAGGGAGGCTGAAATAGTGGTAACTACCTTAAGTGGGTGTGGTGGAGATCTCTATGGTGTATGTTCTGAATCTATGTCAAGTTTCAAGTTCGGCAATCCATCTGAACATACTCTATTTGATGCTGTTGTGATTGATGAAGCAGCTCAAGTAAAACTTCCTTACTTTTGATTGTTTGGATTGCTAAGGTTTTCTTTCTATTAGCGTCTATCCTGTTCTGTTTCTTCTGAATTGTGCATTTTTGTTATCACAGGCACTGGAACCTGCTACTCTGATTCCTCTTCAGCTTTTGAAGTCAAGTGGGACGAAATGCATCATGGTAGTGTCTAGTTACTTTCACTCCGTGGTATCCTTATCTTATCAAAAAGTAAAGGAAACTTATTTAGGTTGATATTTTGTGTAAGGTTGGAGATCCAAAACAGCTGCCTGCCACAGTTCTCTCCAATGTTGCCAGCAAATTTCTGTATCAGTGCAGTATGTTTGAGCGTTTACAAAGAGCTGGTCATCCAGTTGTTATGCTTACCAAACAGGTTAAATGAATACCAATACTTCCTACACTTGCTATTTTCACATGTCATAATTAAGTGTCTGGTTCAACATTTTTATGAATGTAACTTGTGATTGGAACGTAAAATACACGATCAATGATATCATTGAAGACTACTCTTTGAAGGTTGCATATCTTAAGACTTCTACCAACCGTTTGATCTGCCCCTAATTACCTCCTTACAAAAAAAGCAACACCAGAAAAAAAAGGTCAGTCGTAGTGCATGAGACTCCCACAGCTATGTACAGACCCCTGCCCCTGCTTTTGCAGAGTGGCGGTAAGGCCACCCTCTACCGCCTACATAAAAAAGTGATAACACTTGTTTACTCAGTGTGGTGGTAAGGTTTGACAAAGTATTGAAGTCAACCTGCCATATTTTTCCTTGAATATTTCTTCTCATTAAGCCACACATTATTAGTAATGTATCCCTTTGAGATGATCGATGTTTGTAGAAGACAATAATACATACCACGTAACTGATGCCGTTTCAGTTTGATGGCCAATCTAGACATGCCTATATATATTTCCCTGAGAGTGCTGCTGAACCTTTATTTAGCTATTCAGTACTGAGGTCAGCCCAGAATTTAGGTTCTATTCCATGTTTTAACCTCCATTTTCCTCTAATGGTTTCAAATTGCATGGACCCATTCTTGACTTCTTGAAGTCTTTGTTTTTGCTATTCAGTGTATATGTTTTCATTTCATTTGGCCCCATGAAACTTCTGCCTGTACATAAAGTTTTTATGGAAAAAAGAAGCACATTTAGGTATATTAGCAGGCAATTTTCTTTTCTGACTTTTAATCATCCTCTTTATGGGTTTCTTTATTATCTGCAGTATAGGATGCATCCAGATATATGTAGGTTTCCCTCTTTGCATTTCTATGATGGAAAATTGCTGAATGGTGGCAATATGTCTAGCAAATCAGCACCATTCCATGAAACAGCAGGCCTGGGGCCCTATGTATTTTATGACATAATTGATGGCAAGGAGCTTCGTGGTAGGAATTCTGGCGCACTATCCCTTTATAATGAGCGAGAGGCCGATGCTGCAGTTGAGTTACTTATGTATTTCAAGAAAAGGTACTTTATTCATCCTTTATTTGCGTACTATGCAACTGTTTTTCTTGTTGGTAAAATTTTAAATTTTAAATTCAGCTAAACGATCCTCTCTTTTTTCCTGTACTATTCAATGTGGACTTGTTACTTCAAAATTGTTCTGATACATGGTCTTTATAGGTACCCGTCTGAGTTTGTTGGAGGAAGAATTGGCATCATTACTCCGTACAAGAGTCAACTTTCGCTCTTGCGTTCTCGATTTTCAAATGCAGTTGGATCATCTGTTGCAGCTGATATGGAATTTAACACCGTTGATGGCTTCCAAGGCAGGGAAGTTGATATTCTTATACTTTCTACTGTTAGAGCGGCAGATCCCTCTGCTGTATCAGGGATCAACTCAAGTAGTATAGGGTTTGTTGCTGATATAAGAAGGATGAATGTTGCTCTTACGAGGGCCAAGCTCTCTTTGTGGATTTTGGGCAATGCAAGGACTTTGCAAACGAACCGTAATTGGTCGGCTCTTGTAAAGGATGCCAATGAGAGAAATTTGGTTGTATCAGCTAAAATGCCTTATTATTCTATGTTTAAATCTGCTTCTGGAAAAATGCCAACTCCAAAGGATTCTGAAAATCTGTCTGGACAGTTGAGACATGATTCTACTGTCAAAGATGCTACCCAGCATCCTAGGAAAAATGAGGGAATCAGAAAAGAAACCCGTCAAAGGAAAACAAAGTACCTTGGCAGTGATGGCCATAATAGCGTAATAACTGCTAGAGGCAAAAATGGGTATTCATCAACAGGGGATGAGGTCCAAAGTTATGAAAGAAGTGGCAGCGATGAGCATGAGTCATTGTTAAAAAGGAATTTTCCATCTGTAGTTGTAAGCGATGACCACACAATGTCTAAGGATCATGCAACTGATGGTGAAAGTGAACTCGAAAGGGCAGGCGGCTATAAGAAACATAATTTTGTGAGTACTCGTACAGGCAAGAGAAAAGTTAACTATGAAAGTTCAAGGAGGAATTCAGATAAATCTAGATCAGAGGTTGGTAAGAGTAAAGAATCAGATGAATTGGAAGAATCAAAAGGACAGAAGGATTCTCCTGCCTGTAATAAAAGCCAGATGTATCCAGGACCTTCTGCTTCCCCAACTGGAGACAGTATTAGAGATAAAGATGCAGAGAATAGTGGTAGAGCTCCCAAGCAAGCTAGCGCACAAAGAGATTTAATTTCAAAAAGGAAGCAACAGCGTGAAGCTGTTAATGCTATCCTTCCTTCAGGTCTCTTACCTTCAAAAAAAACTTTGCCATCCAAAAGGTCTTTCCCCCCGACATCAGGTGCTAATGGAAACAGACCATCTAAGACTAGAAGAGGTATCTTCCGCCTTCTTTATCTGTTTATCATGTCTTTGGAAATTAATAATCAAGTAACTTTAAAATGCATTATACTTTGCAAATAGATTCTTATGCCTGGTTATACAGTTTCATAGTCAGTAGTTACTGAACTATTATTAGCGGCGTTCAAGTAAATGATATATGTCCACTGCTCCATAGGATTCACATTGTGACTAGTATAGGGGACAGTCTGATGGTTTCATGAATTTCACTATGTTGTGGTTACTTAGACTTTTATAGCTACAGATTTCCCATTTTAGGATTCATATTTTAGGTTGTGATCATATGAAATATGTAATAGTAAGTATTCCACACAATGTAGATAATGAACAAGACTGATCTACAAAGAAAAAAACGATCTTCCCGAGGTCCCAGACATTCTATTTTTCTATATCTTAATCTTGGTATAAGAAATGGTCTAGGAACCCTACACCCAAGAAGCTTACCTTCAATGATGTATTCCCAATGACTCGGTGGTCCGTACCTTACCCTACCCGTTGGTTTACTCGGGGAAACATAGCTATTGCATGTTTACCTCGATGTTGCCCACTTGGTTTTCAAGTGTGAAGAGGTGGTACTATTCCCACTGCAATGACCGGTAATATGTAACACACTTCTGCTTGGAAAACTTGTAATGGAATGAAAGTTTTCATACACCTAGCTTTTTTGACCAGCAGATACTAATGTTTCATGTTTATCGAAATGTATCTTCTGCTGATGTGAGTCCTGTGTTATTTACAGTTTCACCATCATCCTCCAGAAGGCGCAATGAAAGACCAAATTCGTCATCTTAGAAGGAAAAGGTTCTGAAGCTCCCGGCGAGGAGTACAGTTTTGTGATCTTATTATGAACTCTGCAGTTTGTTTGCCGGTTGATGTGTACTGCAAGAGATTAGCTAGGGTTTGAAAGTTATCAAAATACCAGACCGGCTGATGTAGATAACTCTTAGGCCGGTGCGTGGTCGTGAATTGTTACGTGCAATTTTCTCCTGTAAAAGTCAGCCCATAGTTGATATTTTGTGGATAGATGGTGTTGTAAATGATTAGAAACTGTTTATTTTCCTTGGTGAAAAAGATACCAAAGAGTACAAAAACAATACAATATGTACCTAACTGCATTGCTTGCAAGAATTCGTGGCTGATGCAAATTTCTTATGTAAATGATTAGACTTGTATGTAAACGTCCGAAACTGACCTTATCAAAACTTGTTAATTACAATTAAATACATTAAGAAATTTGACAAACTACAGTGTAACTTTTTGGTAAAATTGTGGTACACAATTGTAGCCTTTGAGCTTGACTATTTTATACACATCACATATTTGATGAGAGGAGCCAAGTATCAACTCTTAAGG
>JAYMSV010000907.1:0-14518 GCA_036897745.1 Erodium moschatum | reverse complement strand
CCAGAGGACCAGCAGAGGGTTGATCAGGTGGGTTTTGGATTTTGATTGTGTAATCTCAAATGGGGCAATCTTAAAAATCTCAACTTTACTCTGTTTATCAATGGAAAAGGGACAGATTTTTCATTTTGCATAGGTTCATGTTTTAGGATTGAGAAGCTCGTATAAGTCTAGCAATTAGCAATGTATTTGGTTTATGATAATTTGATTGGATTCATAATGTAAGTTTTGGCAATTTAGGTTTACTCATGAATAGAGCATGTTGAGATTCATCTATGCATCTCCTTACTGTAGAACATGTAAGCTATATCTGTTTTTTAGCACTCTTTGTCATGGATTTATCTGAATTTCTTCTTAAATCGATTGCACGAAAACTCGAAGCAGTTAGTTCAGTGAAGGAGCCACTTAAATCTGGTTTACTAGATGGCAAGTGGGAGCTCATATACACCACTTCACAATCAATTTTGCAGACTCAGCTACCTTGCAAGCGTATTCTTCTTCTGAACTATGTGTGTATACATTTCTTCATATGTGAACTGAGATAACTCTAAATGGAGATGTTTTGACGGAGACCGAAATTCTTGAGATCCACTAGAAATTACCAAGCAATCAATGTCGATACACTCAGAGCCCAAAATATGGAATCATGGCCTTTCTTCAACCAGGTAATGTTTTCACCACTTAATTGCACATCTGTTATTAAACCTTAGTCTGTTTTGTTTATATGAAGTAAAAGTTGATCAGTTATTCATGCATAAAGCCACGGGATAATTGCAAAGAAAGTACCGTGAACTTGTCTTTTTGTTGCAATTTGTTTAAATGACCATTTTACCCTTACAATTTAGATTTGAAAAAATAATGAGTAAAAAACTCCAAAATTTCATATTCCTCAATTTTCTTCTCCTCTATACCATACAAAGAGTAAGAAATTTAAGGAATAAGAAAATTTGGATTTTTTTTGCTTTTAATTAATTTTAAAAATAATTATATTTCCAAAAGGGTAAAATTGTCATTTCAATTTCTTTTTATACAAAGTGCAACAAAAAGACAAGTTCATGGAACTTTTTTGCAACTATCAAAGAAGAGGGTTACAAGTTACAAAAAGTGAATATCTCAGGGTACTTTTTTGCAGTTATCCCTAAAGCTAGTAAGACAATATTGTGTTTGAGTTAATCATACCTTATATGTGGCCTTACAAGTTTCCTTCACCATCTCTTGGTCACTTTTGGTTTTACTTAATAATCAATACAGTAATACAATGTTTGCATATATATTTGCCAGGTGACTGCAGACTTAACGCCTCTGAATGCAAGAAAGGTGGCTGTAAAGTTTGATTATTTCAAGATTGGAGGTTTCGTAAGTCCTCTTGCTTCGACTGATAATCTCTTTCTATTTGCCAAAACTCAGTTAGATTTAGGCATGTAATTGCAACCAGATTCTGCCATTACATGCTTGCTTCTCTGCAAGATATTGATCATTCATGCATACTTACACATATGTACATGTAAATATGCATGGTCAAGTAAACTGCACTCAAGTTTTATACCTTCCGTTCGTATTCTGCCTAAACCTATATACTTAGTGATTGACTCGTTGATATTTGGTTGTGTCATTTTTATCTGTAGATACCTGTTAAAGCTCCTGAGAGGGCACGTGGTGAGTTGGAGATCACTTATTTAGACGAAGAGTTGCGCTACGTTAATATACTGAAACACTCAGACCTAATTCAAAATCCTATATCTGATAATCACATCGAGTTTTTGAGATTTAGTATCGAATTGGTTACAGTGTATCCAGAGGTGACAAAGGAAACTTGTTCGTATTGAAAATGGTTGATCCATCCTATCAAGCCCCCGTCTGAGGTGTGAATCAAGTCTCAGCCTTTTCATTGCTTAGCCACTGCTTCCTCCATCAAGTCTCAGCCTTTTCATTATACACCACTTTTCTGTATTTGTACATGTATAATAGGAACATACTTTTTTCATGGTAAGAAATCTTCAAAACCATGAAGCAATTCTTGACTCAGTGTATGTTGTATAAAGAACACAATACAAATCTAATTCACCTACAAGATTACATGATTGAATCAATTATGATTTTTTTTTGTGTAGAAATTTCTGTGCAACTGTTCTTGTCTGGATGATAAGAGCATCTCCAGCGTAATGGGTGATTAGCCCAGGTGAAATCCCTTTTAACTGGCTGATTCGTTCAGCCTCCCATAATAGTATTAACCCAGTGCATAGGCGAATAGTCATGTGTCACGTGACAAGTAGTCACAAGATGGATGATTCGCCCAGCGGGCAACCAAACTCAAAACCCATTTTTTCGTCGAATCGCCCGCTGAATGCGACCGGTCTCCAACTGAGATTTTGGTGAACTCATTCTAACACCAATTTTCTTATAATCTATCATAACAGCCACAAGATGATTGATTTTCACAAAATAAATATTTGTTCGAAGTCCTTTTTTTTGCAGTTGTGAAGGAAGCCAAGGTGTTTCAAGAACCCTCCTGAACCCAGAAGGGCCAAAAGCAGCCCTGTCCACAGAAACTAACAGAGCAATTCAACAACAAAACCCCATCAAAATCAGTATATGAAGTGTATCTTCTTCAACCATCCATCCCAAATGGCCATAGCAGCAGCAATTTCTTACCCAAAACCCACTACTACCTTTCTTCAAACCCATGAAAATCCCACCGTTTTCACATCAAAATCACACCTTTTGCTCTCAAAGCCCACACCCAATCCATTTTCACTCAGTGCCGTTTCTGGGTCTTCTTCTTCTCCCAAGTTCATAACCAAAGTTTCTTTCTTTCCTGGTTTTTCCACGAAAAGAAAAGATGTGAAGAGCCTCAAGGAAGAGCTTTTTGAGGCCATAGCTCCTCTTGATCGTGGCGCTGAAGCCACTCCTCAGGACCAGGAGCTTGTGGATCAGGTCAGTGCTTCCTCTGGTAATGGATTCAGTAGGTTTCTTATTGATCTTTGATGATGATAAGCAAAGCTTTTGAGAAGAGCAGAGTGGATAAGATGATAAGATAGTAACTGTGTGGATCAGATTGCTCGGAAACTTGAGGGGTTGAACCAGATAAAAGAGGCTCTCAAGTCGGAGTTGTTGAATGGCAAATGGGAGCTTATTTATACAACATCTCAATCAATCCTGCAAACTCAGAGGCCCAAGTTTCTAAGACCAAATGGAAAGATCTACCAAGCCATAAACACAGACACTCTCAGGGCTCAAAATATAGAAACTTGGCCATTCTTCAATCAGGTCTCCCTTCTGATTCAGCAACACCTTTAATTAAGTTTGGTTGCAGGTTATATTTTCATTTTGTGACGGATTGTTACCTTATATTTTTTTTAGCTGCCCCGTTTATAATAGAGTTAAAAACAAAGCGAAAAGACTAAACTATCCCCCCTAAAAGTCTTCATTTTGCGACATGTTGTTGCCTTTTTACTTTATTTTAGTTGCACCGTTTGTAACCGAGATAAAAACAAAGCCAAAAGACTAAACTACTTCTTAAAAATCTCCATTTTGTGACAGGTTATTACCCTGTACTATTTTTAACTCACATTCAAACAAAAGGAAGAAGTGTAAATTCGTCACTATGAAAATTATGCAGATCACATATGTGTCATGTGTTGTTTTTTGAAGTGACTGTTTCAGTTAGTTTTAACAGATTTTAACTAATGGTGTAGCTAAAAAAAAGTATTGGGTAACAACTTATCACAAAATGAAGATGACAATTATAACCTGTATATTTTTGTCCTCCTCCTTCAATTCAAATTGATCACTTGTATGACTATATAACCTGCTTCAAGCTATTATATAAACATTCCTGCAGGCCACAGCCAATCTGGTTCCCCTAAACGGAACAAGGGTGGCAGTAAAATTTGACTACTTCAAAATTGCTGCAGTGGTAGGCTATGTTCTTAATCTTATTAATGCTTTGGTTAAGAAACATAAACATAGGATGTAACTTGGCAGATACCTGTTAAATCACGTGGAAGTGGCAAGGGTGAATTGGAAATCACTTACTTGGATTCGGAGCTACGGTAAACTACAAAGAATCGATGATAACCCGAACATGATCCTGTCATTTTCAGTCAAAGCTCTCTATGCTGATATTCTTTTTTCTGCAGGATATCAAGAGGCAACAGAGATAATCTCTTCATACTCAAAATGGTGGATCCGTCCTACAGAGTGCCCCTATGAACTCATCAACGGGTTATGATCATGTTGATTTTGAATCGTGTTTACGTCACTGTTATGTTTGGAAAATTAGTTATGTCTAAACTTGAGCTTGAATTGTTTGTGTATTGTGATTTGTGAGTTGTGAACTCTGCTACGGAGTAATTGGTATTCAACCGAATTAACTACCTGGTTGGTGGTAGTCAAAAGTCATCATATGGATGGACCATACCATTCACCGGCCATTTATCAAAAGTTAATGCTACATGTTCAACTTGTGACATGAAAATCTTGAATTGTTAATTATTTCTATGAAATTTTCTTGTCGATATTTTATCTCGATTTCGATTCGTCTGAAATTTCTTTTAATCTCGAGTTGTCAAATTTGCCAATGCTCGAGCGATTCACTTTTGTTGTTATGAAAAACATGTTGAAATGGAAAAATAAAATAAAGACGAAAAGAAATTTATGTAGGATCGTGTTGACCTTTTAGAATGTAATATAGATTTAATTAATAGAGATAGATATTTAAGGAAGTAGAAACGAAAGATGGTTGATGCGAATTGTATTAAGGCAGAGGCAGAGCTTCCTCCTTACCTATCGCTTCAATGGCTCCGACTCTCTCCTCCGTCTACGCTCTCTTCCTCTCCCCAAGCCCTAAGCCCCGTCTCACCCGCACCTGCGCCTTGCCTCTCCGTATCAGGGCATGCTCTTCCAAATCCAACCTCACACCCTCTCCTGCTCCTCCCCCCGAGAAGAGGTCGTTGGCCCTCGCCACCGGGGAGATCTTCCTGGGCATCGCGTCGAGGCTCATTCGGAGTCGGAGCAAGAGCCGCCAAGGTCAGGAGGAGAAGGTGGAGATGTTCGTTAACGGTAACAGCGGGGCTTACGAGGAGAGGATTGGGAAGGTCATGGAGGACGAGATTGATCCTGGGGTGCTCTGGGAGCAGCGCGTCAAGGACGTTGAGGCGGAACGCGAGAGACCCGTCGTTACTAGTCCCGGGTTTAGTTTCTCTGCTGCCGGCTTGCTGTTTCCGTACCATCTCGGGGTTGCCAAGTTTCTCATTGAAAAGGGTTACATCAAGGTTGTATTCCTGGTTGTTGTTTTTTCTTTTGAAAAATTGATGGTAGCTTGTTCTATATGAGCTGCTGGCTGAATTAATTGCTCTGAATTGTGTTTATAGTTCACTAAATTGGTGACTTTAGATTAGGGAAAACGTTTGTTCCAAACCTTTCTGAACGTTTCGTTATCACGTCCTAACCCAGACTAACATTTCATTGCAATTCCATACTTAAAAGGTTTGGATTTTAGCAGAAAGTGAAACTAGCCATCCAACTTAACGATTTCGTTAACTTCGGAATCGAAAAGTCTAAAATACCCCCCATACATCGCGTTAACCTTTAAAAGGGGTTGCGCCAGAGCTCTTGTTGTGAAGAAGGGCTCGTGTTTTTGTTAGTGCCTTTTGAGTCGTTACGCAGGTTAAAACATTGAACTTGTTCATTATATAGTATTGGAATCGTACAATCTCATTTTGGATACGAGCATGCTACAATCATCCTTGCTGACAAAAATGTTATGTGATGTACAGGAAACCACACCATTGGCTGGTTCCTCAGCCGGTGCCATTGTCTGTGTAGTTGTAGCCTCTGGAGCAACCATGGAGGAAGCCTTAAAAGCAACAAAGATATTGGCTGAAGATTGTCGAAGCAAAGGGACTGCCTTTCGGCTTGGGGTATGTCCAAACAAATACTGCAATAATAATTTTTTTATGTTAAAACTTACTCAAACCCAACATTTGAGATATCACGTGGGCAGTGGAGTACCCAACTAGTATGTAAGTGGTGACAGGAGCCACATCTTTTATTTGCATGCCGGATTGAGATAGGTGGTTGCACATAGACCAATGATGACATATGGGGCTTTGGCACAAGATAAAAGATTGGCGTATAGGGTGTAGGTTAAAGATAAACTAGACTCTTAAACCATGTAGACCTTTAAAATCAGATATGTACACCGGGCCGGGTTTCACAGCTAAAAACTTAAGTCTTCATAACTGAGCTTGACTCTTCCCTTTATATGTGCCTCTTTTCCCCTATTTGTATTCAATGTAAGACATTTCCACACTCTCCCTCATGTGCAAGCCAGACAACAAAAAAGGCGTCACACGTGGGCCAAGAACATAGTAATGAGGAGGAAGCACAAATAGCTCAGACCCAATGCGAAACCAAACTTTGGTGTCATATCAAACTTACACTAACCCCAAAGCTTTAGCTTTTTGGTGGATAGCCAACAAGTATATATAAGTAGTCACTAAATCTGCATTCATTCAATGGTTTTGGGGGTAATCTATCGTTGTGATCATATATAGTGTATTCTCTTTATCTTGTTTGTTAAGGACTGGATGATCATCTGTCACAATAATAATATAATATCAGTTTTGTAGTTACTACGGAGGATGAACTGCTTTACCATTGTAAAATTATGATCAATCAAAAATTTCATTGAAAGAAATAGTTTGTGAGAGTAATGGAATTGTGATTGGTGCTCCATTTTCTGTAGACACAATTTTACAACATGTCATATCTACATTAGGAGTTTATAGAATATGGTTTTGACTGTTGCAATTTTCAAGTATGAACCTTTAGCACCACAGACTGTAGGAGTTTATAGAATATGGTTTTGATTGTTGCAATTTTCAAGTATGAACCTTTAGCACCACAGACTGTTAACAGTAAAATATTCACTGTCCTGAGGGTGTGTTGTTCTATGATATCTTCTAGAAGGAAAGTAAATGGAACTTCCAGATTTTCATTGTTCAAGTGGCTTTTTTTAAAACTAAAACTAAACGGAACTGGTAAGGTTTGAACCAGGGAAAAAGTTGAGAACCTCTTCCCAAATATGAGATTTCTGATCAAGGAAGAGCTACTTGTGTGCAAAGAGATATTTCATGTTTGTGGTATTCATATTCTCTATTTTATAATGTTTTTGTGGACAGGCCATACTTCGAGAAGTTCTTGATGAGTTCCTACCAGATGATGTTCATATAAGGTCCAATGGGAGGGTTCGTGGTAAGAACTCTCTCTGTCTCTCTAACAGCTGATTCTTTTGCTGTGAGTTGTGCTTACAGCCTTATAGTTATGTTTCATCTATAACAGTTGCCGTCACCCAAATTGTTTGGAGGCCTAGGGGTTTACTGGTAGATCAGTTTGACTCTAAGGAAGATCTCATTAATGCAGTCATCACTTCTTCTTTCATTCCTGGGTATGTGGTTAATACGCTGTGTACTTCTTCCTAAAATTATGTATTGAAGTTGAACTGAATTTACATATTCACTGAAGGTACCTTGCACCAAGACCAGCAACAATGTTTCGCAATCGGCTTTGCATTGATGGGGGTTTGACGTTGTTTATGCCACCAACATCTGCTGCTCAGACGGTATTTGCTTCTTTTGCTTTAGCTCTGTAACTTTTAACAATTCTCTATGCAAGCTATAGCTAGGCCCTTATGATCACCTAGTCTTGTATATTACTCCCTCTATCTGCAAATAAGTGCCTCTTTTGACTATAAGCAAGCATTAAGCATTCAAATTTGTTGTGTTTAATTAACGGACTAAAGTAAAAAGGAGACACTTATTCTGGGACTGAGGGAGTATGATTAATGCTCCAAAATGTTAGTTTTTTTATATTACCTTGATGGCTTATCTATGTTACTTTGCAATCTTCAGGTTCGCATTTGT
Organism: Erodium moschatum; assembly: GCA_036897745.1. Classification (NCBI taxonomy): domain Eukaryota; kingdom Viridiplantae; phylum Streptophyta; class Magnoliopsida; order Geraniales; family Geraniaceae; genus Erodium; species Erodium moschatum. The sequence goes on along the minus strand of JAYMSV010000907.1, from coordinate 6,596 downwards.
GCTTTCCCAGCGGATCGAATAGGTATAGAAGGAGTTGGGATTAGTCCGGATTGTAATCCTGAAAATAGGGCTGGCCCCCGACAGGTAATTATTTTTCTTCTTTCGATTGAGTGGTCTTCATTCTTTGTCTACACCTCCCTAACATGATTTGATCCCACTTCCCAATAATTCCAGCTTTTCAACTGGGCACTTGAACCAGCGGAAGATCAAGTCCTTGACAAGCTCTTCGAGCTTGGATATTTAGATGCAGCAGTTTGGGCCAAGGACAACCCTGTTGACCACTTAGTCAAAGATGGCAATCCTTTGGTCCAATAGCTCCTCGGGGAGGTTGATAGGTGGCAGATTACAATTGAATAATGGCGGACATCACCAGGTCTGATCGTCCTTTGTGGGATCCATACAACACATTCTCATTGCACGCCCAACAGTATTTTTCTCATAGAAGTGCTTGGCTTGAAAGATAGGTATACATTCTTGTATAGGATTATACAGGGTTGCCCAATAGATGAAGAACCCTGAATAGATTTAAGGTTACTGTACTGAAACACAATATATTACTATTCCGAATGTAATCACAATGATAATTTTGTCTGAAACTGCTGTCATATTGCTCTCCTTTTTCCCTTTCCAGTTCTGCTTTTCTCAGGTTCTGAATGATTAGAACTTAAGTATCCGTTTACAGGAGCATCTGGACATGGTCCAAACGATTTTTAAGGAATGTTCTCTCTCTTTATTCATCATTTTTAAATTGTGTGCACATATCATGACTAACATGCTTGTTTGCCTGAAAATGTAATTAGGTGATGTGAGCTGGGAAGTGATGAGTTGACAAAGCAACAAGGAAGTCAGTGGGAGACAAGAACAGCCCATTCTGCATCCTCCTCTTTGCAGCAAGTCAAAAAGCAAATTAAAGCACAAGTGAAATGAACACATGAGAAGTCAAAGAACCCAATGTCCACTCTCTTCAACAGCAAAACTGCATAAACCTTGCTTTCCATGGTTGTACTCGAGTGATTCCTCTGAAAGAGAGGGGCAATCTCGTCATAAAGGTACAACAATCAAAGCCTTAACCTTCTGTTTCATTCTTGCTCAATCAGATTTTTCATATGAAAACTGCTAAAGGTCTGAGAAAAAAGCCTACACAACCAACAACCACTAGCTTCCCAACAGGTCGTACAACACCATGCACGCTCATGCACCCTCTTTTCCACAAAAAAACACACACTCCCATTTCAGAATCCACCACCAAAATTTCCAGGGCTATATATATTTGATTCTCTTTGGTATTCTTGAGCTGGGCTACAACCAAAACTCACTCTTGATCTCATTTTGTCTAGATTTTCAGGGGCGGCCTCTGTTGTAGGGCTATTTTGGCATTCTGTCCACCTCCATTGACAATCCTATGTTGCTACATTTGCACTTCAACATGTTTCACAACTGGAGGTGGCTAGAATGTTTAAAGTAGCCCTACAAAATCCACCCTGAGAATCTCCAGAAAAATTGAAAACCAGTGCCTTGAAGAGCAAGTCTTTATACTTGCTGGCTTCTGTTGATTCTGATTAACATTGTTGTTGCTGCAGGTTAGCTGTAACAGTATCAAAACCATTGAAGAACCACAGGTGAAGTCTCTTCTGTCAGCATCTCCAAAATGGCGCTTCATGAAACCCAAACATGGTAAGTTACGAACTTAACAGCATTAGCCTAAAACATTTGCATGCCTTGGATTGACTTTTGTCAACAATTAGCAAAAATATGAACTTTTTTCACATTGGAGATGCCACTTCATTGTTCATACTGTTACTTGTCTCTGAAACTCACTTTTTTTGTGTGTTATTGCTTGGTGAAAGTCAACCCTATTGCATGTGTTTTTGTTGACCTTTAGAGCTTTTGTTTCTTGAACTGCAATGATGATAAGAGTGGAGTGATGATCTTAATAGACACGTGGAGAGCTCTGAGACCTTGATTTGGTCTGTGTTTTAGCATTGGATTCCTGGGAGCATTTATGGATGCTTGAAATGGTATATACTGAGGCTGCCATTTTGGTAGGCATGAAAATTCTCCCTTCTATGGGACCAGACATCCCACACCGACAAAGTAGGAACTGGTTGATCTCTTCACTCCCTATCTTTATATATACCCAAGTTGATTTTAGTTTATTTTTATATATTATCTATCAAGTGTAATATATTTTTTAGAACATACATAGACGGATATTTATTCATTTATTGAAAAAGTTTTACAGTTAAAATATTATACAATGTTATGATCGTTGAATAATTCGTCAGAAGTGAGAAATGCAAAACCCGTCTGGGTGTCATTTTATCATGAAGTTCTAGTTTCGTTTTCCAGCGACAGAGTTAACCTTCTTAATAAAGGGAAGGGCGCTAATAATTTTCTTCCTGATAATAAATAGCGTGTAAGATTAAAAGAATATAATAAGTATTTATATATATAAACGATAATGAATGATTATTTATAGCAAAATCGTGATATTGATATTTCATATTTTAAAATATTTTCATTATCAACATAATAAAAAAGAATACCTCATGGTGTATACAATTATACATGATTGTTTCATCAGTCTCATAACAAAAAATATTCTCTATGTAGTAGCATTGAGTTCTCAACCGGTTGAAAAATAAATATCTAATCTCAAATTCGACTCATTTTCTTCTGGAAAGTTCGGTGAAAATGTATTTTTTTGGTTTTATATGAAAAATATTATATTATATTTAATATTAAGCAAGATGGTTCACGGGTTTAAAAGATATTGTTTGAGCTTGACTTGTTTATTAAGCGGGTTCAATCTTGAACTCGAACCTGATGATAACAAATTTGAATATTTGACAAATCAATTTCGAACCGACTCGTTAAGACTACACTCGTCTTACACTGAATGTGATTAAACCTTTTGTACTAATTAAGAAATCCTAATCAAATAATTTATAAACAATTAAAAATCAAAATTTGAGAAGGACACGCCCCTTTAAAGCCCGAGTGACTGTTTCCCCTATGCATACATTTGTCCACATCAGCATCATTGTACATGAGTTTGTAGATGATATTTGATTAAGGCATTGTTAAGTGTAAAAAAACTAGGGGTTAAGTGTAGACAACTTGTTTTTCGATTTCTGGACTTGAATTTGTGACTTGATAGCGAGTAGTAAACAACAACCTCGGTTCAATCCCCATGAGCTCCTCCTCTATGAAATGGGAAGCTTGAGTTTGGGGAATGATAGTTGACAATGGCTACACTCATTAACAAAAGAAAAGGAGAAGAAAGGAATTCAGCTTTTCAGGTAGGTGTGAATTATAATCAATTGGTCATCATGGCCTCCAAGCATGCCTCTCAATACATGAATAAAGCTTTTCAGTCCTCCAAAAGCATAGCAATCTCAACTTCTTCAAGCTTTGAGTCTAGAGCCATATCTTTTTCACTTTTCATTCTTATCATACATAATATAATATAATATAATACATTGTGACATTTATTAAAGAAAAAGAAATACCATAACATAATGATGTTACAAGAGGAAATCATAAAAACATAACTTTTCATGTCACCTTTAATTCTCATTCACCACATAAGTTATTGTAGTTTTAGTAGAAGTCATACTGCTTACAAGCCGCATGACATCAAGATCCAAGAACCGTGCTATAGCTAAAACCAGGAACAGGAGCGACTCGGATGGATAGATAGATAGATAAGTATATAGATAGAGTTTAATCAAGATGCAATTAAGTAGCAGTAACTGCGATTTTCATGCCTCCCTCGCAATGCCCTGGAAAGCTGCACAAGAAGTAGTTTGTTCCCTTGACAAGCTTGACTTGATCCTTCCCTGTCGTCAACGTTCTCGAGCCCTTCGGGACGGTGCATCCATCGTAACCAGCCTTGTTCACCAGCACCAAATTGTGCGCCGCGGGACTATAGTTGAACACTGCACAAGCACACACGTATTAGAATAACAATATACTGTCAATGTTTATATACAATACACCAGAAGAGAGGATTTGATATTGATACAGACCAAGAGTGTCACCGGCCTTGAAGTGCTTGCCTTTGGGCCAAGATTCCATGTTGAAAGTCCAGCCACTGGGCCCACCAACGGTGTGGGTGGTTGCATGAGCCATCTCCGACTGGAGCACCAACATGCTTAGAAGGGCTAAGGCTATGACTGCACTGTCTCTTCCCTGAGCCATCTTTGTTGGAGATATTGGAGTGTGTGTGTGTGTGTGAGGACTTGAAGAGTTACAGGAGTGAGGAGTGGGCAATTTCAGAAGAAAGTGTTGGGGCTTTTAAGGATAGAGTTATTGTCGGTTTATGGTTTATTGGGGTGGTTGGGAGGATGTAGGGTCCATGCTGGGGAAGGCAATGGATCTGACCTAGCTCTTAATCATCATCATCATCATCTCTCTGCTTCAATATTTGACAAATATAATTATATCCTGTCATAAACACAACAAACAAATTAGCTTCTATGATATAATACTATGATATAATACTGTATCACGGGGACAAGCTAAGGTCACGGATCGTGTTTCTTCAGTACAAAGATAATAATCAAAAGCATTAGAGAAAGCACACAAAAAAGATATTATTAAAACTCGATCTACCTAAAAATTGAACAGGTGACTGATTCGAATGCATTAGTTTACTAAGAAAAAAATCGAATAATAAAGAGGCATTTATAGTGAGATGGGCCAAGAGGCATTAGATGAGGAAATTTTCTTCTTTGTATTTTGAACTTTAATAAAGACACCCACCCAGTCCCACCCACCAGAAAATTAATCAATTCCTTGGACTTTTTCAAGGTTGTTCAGCAGATTTTCAGGAAGGACCACATATTTGGATCCTGCTCAAGTTCATGTCATCAATTCTACACAAGCACATCAATACAAAGAGTGCTTCTTTATGCATATTTAGTATATACTAAACCGTCTTTATCGGATATCAGATAAAATGATGGTTCCGAGGAACCCGAAATAGACAAAACGATCCATAATAAAAATATGAAGATCTGTCACTTATCAACAAGCTCAAGATCGTAGTCAGCAAGTTCCACCTATTGTGTTTGAGCACCTGCCAGGCAGGATGAAATGGGGGCGAATCTGCAAAAAAAGGGTTTCTTGACGAATCACCACCTTGTGGGCAAAGAATTCATCGCCCCCCTCAATTCGTCCACCTTGTGGTCACTTATCACCAACACATGGCTATTCGCCCATGCACTGGGCAAATACCTGTGTGGGAAGGATGGACGAATCGGCCGGTAAAAGGAGGATTCGCCCGGGTTGGAGGCGATTGTCGTTGGAGATGCTCTTAACTTAAAACACCGTAAACATATTTTTCTACTAAATGACCACATGAATTTTACAAGGCAACACTTGAATCAAAAGAGAAACAACCCTTCACTCAAAAGCGAACCAGCCAGAGAAGATATTCACATAACGCAATGTAAATCATGGACAATTATGAGTAGGTTTAGAGGTTGTAAGTTTGTATTATAGAAGAATTAAAGTGGGTAATCTCCAAATACACTTTCATGGCCTGCAAGTTTCATCAATCTATTCAAATACTGAATTTCTTGTAAGTTTAAACCTAAGAATAGATCAAATTCTTAAACCAAATAGAGGAAACAAAAACTAATCCAAGGAGCTAAAAATGAATGGAATCAATTTGATTAAAATACATGTGATGCAATTTGATTATTGGGAGAATCAATAGCTAATATATGATAAACCCAGTTGAATTGAATGTATGATTAAGAAATCAGAAACCTGATGAGCTGAGAAAAATGTTGTATCAGAAGAAACGTTATAACTTGGTTTGTGAGAATGAAAGAAACAATGGCGAGAATAAATAAGAGAGGAAATTTCATTACCTCCCTGCATTTTCTCGGCAACCAAACGCAACTGTCGCCACACAAGTAGAGGAAAAAAGGGGCAGATGGGAGTAGAGGGCTTGGGGCAATGAAGGCCATGAACAAAGCTCCTGGATTTGGTCCGTCTCCGTTGCCATCGCCTGATCCAGCTCACAACCAGAAGAATCGGGAGAGACTATTTGTGTTCAATTCTGAGACACTTGTGTTCTGTTACTTGCACTGGGCCGAGGCCCAAGTTTTAAATTTAAAAGGCCGGATATGATAAAAGGATTTGGACCGGCTTGTAATTGTGTCTTCTATACGATAAGAGATAAAGAGAGCGAGTTTTTAACGAATTGTTCGTATTTTAATTTTTTTTTTTTTGAGAATGAACAATTGGTATTATTGATTAAAGATGCTTACAATAACGAGAACTTGAAATGCAAATAAATTGAAATAACAATAGAACTGGAAATAAAGTCGCTCTATAGAGATCATTGGTCGTGTGGAGGAGAAATACTGCGGTAGCGTCACACACGGTGATCACCGATACAACGGCTCCAAACCGATGGGCAAGGGCCCAGCAGACCCATTGTTGAGATTTCCGATTAGGCATAATTGTGCTCCAGCGTACTACTGAAGCCCTAAATTGACGCCTCGGACAGCCCTGTAACCAGGAACTGAAATGGCTCAGTTGGACTTTGCATCCTCCCGAGGAACCAGCAGACGTCGTCC
>JAYMSV010000906.1:0-14520 GCA_036897745.1 Erodium moschatum | reverse complement strand
AGGTAGGAGGGAATAATAATTCCCGACTTTAATTACTTTTATCGAAACCAATCCATCACGATGTCGACCATAATATTAAAGCCTTATAATTTAATATGAATATGATTTTCACATTGCATGATTAAATCTAAAACACGAAGGCCACATAAATATCGTAAATATTCTTACACATCTCTGGCTTGATGTAGCCAAGAAGAACTCTTCTCCTCGAGTCTGGGTTCTTCTGATCCTTGAGATTGAACAGTATGGACATGTACTTCACTTTCTGGGCTCCATTAGACTTTCTCCAATTCTCAAACATCACTGATTCGACCAAGACAGCAGCACGAATCGGGTCAGAGGCTTTGACCTCATCCTTCAGGCTTTGTATAAAATGACGATTGTTTATGTCCCTTCATTTTCTTCCTCTTTGTACGTACAAAGAGTGAGAAATTTAAGGATATGAAAATTTGGATTTTTTGTTCTATAATTATTATTTATTAAATTAAAATTCCTAAGGGTAACATCGTCATTTTATACAAAGTGTAACAGAAAGACAAGTTCATGGCATTTTTTTTGTGATTATCAAAGAAAAGGCTATAAATTGCAAAAGGTGAATACCTCGGGATACTTTTTGTAATTATCCCCTCAAACTATTAAATTAATCATCAAATCCTCTAGCAAATTAACAAACATGAACAATGGTCATGATGAACTAGCTAATAACCAATTGGGCATGAATCAGAAGCTGAATAGACTAGTAAATGAACATCCTTTTTATGCCTATAACAAAATTCCAAATCTTTTCCCCAACAAAATAAAAGAAAAAGGTTTGAACGAACTCCTTGCATCACACAAAGGACATGTACATTGTCCAAGGCAAAAAATTGTGTGCGATGGCATGTCAAACTGAGTCAAGCAACTAACAAATTAATAGTTGATTTCATTCACTCAACCAATTACTTTACCTCCGAATTAAAAGAGAGAACTTTGAATACTATAAGTTCGGAACAGAATCAAATGTAAACCCAACCTTAAAATGAAAACTAAGAACCCATCTGGGCCATTAAATCAAGTTTAATGGAAGGTTAGATTTAAAAAATATCATTAACGGTATGCCGAACTTTGAATTTATTTTTATTATTAAAAAAACCTTCTTTAAAAGCATGGGCCGTAGGATTCACTTGATCTAATGACCCAGACGAGTTCTTAGTTTTCATTTTAAACTTGGTTTATAGTAGATAGTGTCCCTATAAGTTCATTAAACTAATAGTACTTCAATTTCTTACTTATCTCAACCAAGGTGCAAAGTTAATATCGACCAATTATTGAACATCTCACATGTTGAGCGAAGCAACTAATACTCAGTTTCATAAGCTCAACTAGGTACTTTGCATCCGAACAAAAGAGAGAACTTCGATACTCTAATTTGATTATAACTAATGATGTATAGTAACCAAGGTGTATGGTAAAAGCAAGATAAATAAATAAAACTGCTGCATATATCATAATGACACAGATCATAACTCAAACATTACAACAGATCATGAACCAAAAGATAAGACCTTCGCTTTTCTTAACAATAAGAACTATGTGTGTTTTATAACTGCTACCAAAGGAACTCATAGAAGCATATTGAGCAGATTAACCTTTAAACTAAATTCACAAACAATTACCCAACTTTCCAACACTGTCATGAAATTTAAGAACATCATAGGATGAATCAAAATCTCTAGGAGCACAAACCTGAGTAGAGACAAGAGCGTCCTTGGTGACCGGGAAGCTCTTGAGCTGCTTCAATGCGTCAATGCAGCGAGCTACCTCAGGCCCATCCGTTGACGCTCCGTCGACGGCCGCCGCGTCGGCAGCTTTCTTCGCGGCTTCGAAAAGCCCCACCAGCTCTTTCTCCATGATACCCAAAACCTAATTTATCCCAAAAACCCAAACTTCAAAAACACCCAAATTTCAATTCAACGAAACCCCCAAAAAAATCGATAAAAATCGAGAGATGTTTTGGGAACTGAGCATACCGGAGCGATCTGAGAGGAGTGCTTCGGTGCGGTGGAGCTCGGACGGCGGCGACTCTGCTCCGGAGCTTCTTCGCGGCGACGATAGGGCTCTGTGGGCTGAGGTTGTTGACGATGTCGAGCCCGACAACGGTGGAGGAAAAGGTTAGGGATTGAGAGGGGAACCTAGATGATAAAATATATTAAAATAAAATCTGACAGTTTGGTGATCGACGGTTGTGGTTGATTCTATCGGGCCTCGTCTTCGGATCAACGGCTACTGTTGATTGGCATAGATTTTATCGTTATATTGGGCTTTTTTAGAACCCTGAACGGTTTGGGCTTGTCCGAAACTGGAAAATTTTGTTAACGGGTTACTCGGCAAGTTAGCCCAATGATTTTACTAGGGATAATCTTAATAAAATGATTTGTCTTTTAATACTATTGATAAAAAAATGATATCCTATCTTCATTATCGAGTGTGAGAGTTAATCATGTTCGTAGAGAAATCAATAGAGTAGCACATGAATTGGCTCGTATTGGATCCGAATTAGTGACCATAACTCATATAGGGGCTTCTGACAGCTGATTCTAAGTAATGAAATTATGATTTTTCTCAAAGAGAAAAGTTACAGCAAAAAGCGATCATGTTTTTTTTAATGATAACGTTATAACATAGATGAAATGCGAATAGAGACCAGAGTTTCATCTATTATGCTATTATCATATCATTGGTGGTGTTTCCATCTAATTTTTTTGTCGATTCTTTGTTCAGCCCTTCCACGACGACTTTCTTTTCGATTTTTTTGGTAGGTACTCTCATCATGGACCGAAAAATACAGTAAACGGCTCCGGGTAGCATCATGTGAGATCCATAAGTGTGGGGTTACGCTATTCTTTTCCATAACAACGGAGGATTTGCAGCGAGCTTGTGAATGGGAACCATCAGACTTACATTACACCTTGTTGATTATGACAAAGGTGGATTCGTTGTGGCTATTGAAAGAATCCCTTTTACCCGGATGTCGTTATGGGACCGGGTCCACAACCTGACAGTCGAAACAAGAAACGAGGAAGTTGGCGAGTTTATCGACAACAAGGTTGGAACATGTATGAAAATAGATAGAAACTCCAATGGCCGAGCCCAAGACAGTGATTTTTGGGTTTGTATCCATGTCAGCCTAGCATCTTCCGTCTACCGCCAACTATTTTGTGGGGGGGAAGATAACAGTTACTTGACTATTGTTATAATTGTAAACGAATATGACACATCGCTAAGTAATGTATAGTATGACACCAGAGACCTTTCTCGCAGGAGGTGAGAGATCGGAAAAGGGGAAATAACCTAAGTAGACGGTCGAAGACCACCCGACCTAGTCGACCTCATTTCGGGAACCCTGCCTAGGAATACTTCGATCGGGAGTGGGGTGGGTCCTCAATCCCTCCGACCAACCATCAGCCGAACCATTAGGGAAAAAATTCATCAACTCCACCCATCATGACCGCGACAACAAACACTTCGAAGCATGAGGAAAACACACCCCTTCCAGCAAGTGAGATACATGTTTTTGTTCCAGAGAGATTTTGAAATCTCAAGATGTTCCCCGAGTATGTGTCACAAATAATAAAAAAATGATACCATATGATGTTATATGATTTAATTATGTTAAAGATAACGAATTCTTAGATAAAAAACAATCCACCATCGATTTTACAAAAAAAACTAATTATATACGAGCCTCTAAATATTAACGTCTCATGTGTCATCTCAAATGACTATTTAGTTTTCCTTATACAAAATCTGAACCGTCCGAATCAGAATTGAAGGAGTGAGAGTATGGATAAACGGATATGATAATATATAATTTATTTATTTTAAAATGGGATTTTTATTTTTTGGGAATTTTCTTTTAAAAAATTGGATTAAATTATGTTAATCTGAAATCATAATTCCATTTTTGGGTGTGTTTATGGCACTGTGATGCAACAATTAGCAGAGCCCTATTCTAGTGTGATCTACAGACTGTATAGCTCTGCCCTAAAATTTGCTAGTGAAAAAGCAAAACCAAAGCTTGCATTTTTTCCTGATAATCGGACAGAGAAGAAGAAACAAAGTCTGATCTGAGAGCTCATCGACACTTCGAGTAAGATCTGTGCTCGAATCAGCAGATCTGTGACCTTCCCCTCTCACACTGACAGTCCCACCCATTGCCATTTCTCTCGATTTGATGCTCTCGCTCATCGATCTCCGATCCACCATCGCTGATTTCGAATTCAGTGCATTGATTGATTGACGTCTGATCCGCTCATCGTCTCGCCACTCCCGAGACGATAACCCCCTTTTCCCCCTTTTCGTTGCTTCGCTCTTCACTTTCTCTTTCGTTTCATCGAGCAGCTTCAGGTTTGTTCCCTCTTCTCCCCCTTTCCCTTTCCGTGTTTCGTGATTCTAAGCTCTGATTTGTTGTGGGTATTGATTGATTTTTCTGCTCGCACATTGTGTCGGTTTGTTCAGGAGGGTGATTTTGGTCTTGTGTTTTTCAGGGTTTGGTTTTGGTTAACTGTAGATGCTTGTTTTCATTTGAGGTTCCAGTTCCATCTTGTTCATATTTCTGATTTCTGTGACTCAATTCTGCTTTTGGGTTTTTTTGGGGGTGCTTAAGATTTGTGTTTGAGAGGTGCATTTTGTTTGACCCATGTTTTTATATTTACTCTTGAAGCAAATTTGGGGTACCCTTTTCTGAAAGATTGTGTTTTTGGGGATGCATCACAGGGTTTATGAGCTTTTGTTAGAGACAGATATGAAAGGAGTGATGGGTGTAAGAGTTACTGGTCTTGAAGAAGATGGATGGGTGTGCATGAGATGATTCATTGCAATTTCTCTGCCAAGGGAGGTTCAGGATCAGTTGGGTTGGAATGCCCCACACAGGTCAGGAAGAATCTGGTGTTGTGAGGGCGTGAAATGGAGTTGAATAAATCTCGGAGCCATCGCAGAAGCGCCCAGTTTGAGGATAGTCATTTACACGAACAGAACTCGAGGGTGATCTACATAGATGATCCGATCAGAACAAATGACAAGTATGAGTTCACAGGGAATGAGATCCAAACTAGCAAATACACAATTCTCACTTTCCTGCCAAAGAATCTTTTCATTCAGTTCCACCGGTTGGCATATTTATACTTCCTAGCCATTGCTGCTCTCAATCAACTCCCTCCTCTTGCTGTATTTGGAAGAACGGTGTCTCTTTTCCCCCTCCTGTTCGTTCTTTGTGTCACAGCCATTAAAGATGGGTATGAAGATTGGAGGAGACAAAGATCCGACAAGAGAGAGAACAACCGGGAGGCTCTAGTTCTAGTGTCTGGAGACTTCATATTGAAAAGATGGAAGCATATTCAAGCTGGAGAGGTGGTGAAAATTCTTGCCAATGAGACAATCCCATGTGACATGGTTTTGCTAGGGACTAGTGATCCTAGTGGACTTGCTTACATCCAAACGATGAATTTGGATGGTGAATCGAATTTGAAGACTAGATATGCCAAGCAAGAAACTACTTCAACAATATCTGAAGGCAGTACAATTACTGGGCTTATCAGGTGTGAGCAACCTAATAGGAATATTTACGAGTTCACAGCCAATATGGAGTTCAATGGGCATAAATATTCGCTCAGCCAATCAAACATTGTTTTGCGTGGTTGTCAGCTGAAGAACACAAACTGGATAGTTGGTGTTGTTGTGTATGCTGGACAAGAAACAAAAGCAATGATGAACAGTGCTGCATCACCTTCCAAGAGAAGCAAACTAGAAGGTTGCATGAACAGAGAAACCTTATGGCTATCATTTTTTCTCCTAATTATGTGCTTGGTAGTGGCTGTTGGAATGTGCCTATGGCTCATAAGCCACAAGGACGGGCTTGATACTTTGCATTACTACAGAAAAAGATATTTCACAAGTGGGAAGGATAACATGAAGAAATACAAGTATTATGGGATTCCTATGGAAACTTTTTTCTCCTTCTTGAGTTCTATTATTGTGTTTCAGATCATGATACCGATATCTCTATATATTACCATGGAGTTGGTTCGTTTGGGACAGTCATATTTTATGATTGGAGACATGCACATGTATGATAGTAACTCTGGCTCAAGGTTCCAATGCAGGTCATTGAATATAAATGAGGATTTGGGTCAAATACGTTATGTTTTTTCAGATAAAACAGGAACACTGACTCAGAATAAAATGGAATTTCAAAGAGCCAGTGTTTACGGGAAGAACTATGGGAACAATGCGGGCGTGTCAGATTCATTGCAGGAAGCAGTTGCTGCTGGTACGTTTATTTTGCTGATTTAAGATCCTTTTTAGAGTAACATTAATATTTGTGGTGTTCAAGCGTTAGGTTTGAAGTATATTTTGCAAAATAAAGTCAGCATGAAAATAACCTTTCTTCTTTCTAATATACTTTGCTGAACCATCCTTTTGTACATGAACTTTGCAGCAGCCGAATATCAAAGGAGATGGAAACTTAAATCTGAAATTGCCATAGATTGCAAACTCATGGAACTGTTAAATAAGGACTTATCCGGAGATGAAAGAATAGCTGCACATGAGTTTTTCCTTACATTGGCTGCATGTAATACAGTGATCCCTATTCTTACTAATTGTACGCCTTCCAGCTCTACGGATAGCGAATTACAAAGTATAGTTGCCATTGATTATCAGGGTGAATCTCCTGATGAACAAGCACTAGTTGCCGCAGCATGTGCTTATGGATATTCTCTCTTTGAGCGCACATCTGGGCATATAGTGATCGATGTCCATGGTGAGAAACTAAGGTAGAACTTCTGTCAGCCAAAGGATTTTTCCCGTTTTACATTGTTTTTTACTTTTTAGGGGAGATTCCTTAAAACTACCTTAATGAATCGCCCACGAACGTAAAACTACCCAGTAAGAACTTTAAACTACCCGTCGTCTGAAACACTGTAGACTTACGGAAAATTCCATTCAAACGGGCAGCCATGCAAGAATATCAAATGGATGGAATTTTTTTTTCCTTCAAAATAACAGAATTGGCCTTGAAATGAAAAATAAATATTTATTTTAATTATTCACCATCATTTTAATTTTAAAATTATTATTACTTATGACAAAATTCTTATTTTTAAAAGATCTAGGGGTAAAAATAGTAAAGGTAGTTTTCAGAGGGTAGTTTTCCTTTCGTGGACAATTCAAAAATATAGTAATAAGGAATTCCCCCTTGTTGTTATGGTTAAGTAAGTTTAACAATGACACTGATAGTAATGTACTTTTCAGCATTATCTTAGTATTTCTTGTACACTATTGATTATAAATCAAGTGGGCAGTTAATTATTTTCACGTAAATATGTAGGCTGGACGTACTCGGCTTGCATGAGTTTGATAGTGTGCGCAAAAGAATGTCTGTCGTTATCAGATTTCCTGACAATGCCGTAAAGGTTTTGGTTAAAGGAGCTGATAATTCAATGCTAAGCATTTTAGCAAAAGACAGTCCCGATCATATAAGACATGCAACCCAGAGCCACTTGAGTGAATATTCATCTGTGGGTTTACGCACACTTGTAGTTGCTGCCAAAGATCTTACAGCGGAAGAGCTTGAGGAATGGCAGAGCAGATATGAAGACGCAAGCACTTCTTTGACTGACAGAGCTCTGAAACTCCGTCAAACAGCTTCCTTTGTAGAATGTGACTTAAGGCTTCTCGGAGCTACTGGAATTGAGGATAAGTTACAAGATGGTGTACCAGAAGCCATTGAGAGTCTAAGACAAGCGGGCATTAAGGTCTGGGTTCTGACTGGAGATAAGCAAGAAACAGCCATTTCAATTGCTCTCTCTTGCAAGCTCCTAACCTCTGATATGGAAAGGATTGTAATAAATGGTCATTCAGAGGAAGAATGTAGGAGCCTTTTAGCTGATGCTAAGGCCAAATATGGTGTGGAATCACTAAACGGAAGAAATGGGGATTTGAAATGGGAAGAAAATTCCGAAATTAAGCATCTTGAGATATCTAATGGTGCAAAGTGTTCCAGTGGGTCACTAGCACTCATAATTGATGGAAACAGTTTGGTGTACATTTTGGAGAAAGATTTGGAGTCAGAGGCAAGAATGCTTCTATCTCTCTCATTTAGAGACTATTTATGTTATTAACTTCATACTTCAAGTTTACACGTGCTAATTTTTTTTAATCTTTCAACAGCTTTTCGACCTAGCAATTTGCTGTAGGGTTGTGCTTTGCTGTCGTGTTGCTCCCTTGCAAAAAGCTGGAATTGTTGATCTAATTAAGAGCCGTACTGATGATATGACATTGGCAATAGGTGATGGTGAGTTAGCTTTCTATAACTTTTATTCTCTGTGTGCACTGTGCAGGCTTGCATGAGGGCAAGATTGATAGAAGAATATATTTTTTTGCCGGAGGGTTAAGTGATAATTCAGTAGTTGCCAAACGGAAGTTACAATATTTAACTGTTGGTTGCAATATTCTTAGAAATTGATGCACTGAGTTTCTTTAATTTCTTCGAAAATGTGGTTTGTGCTTTTCGCAAGTTGGTACCGCCTTCTAAACACCATCGCAAGTTGATACCATGAACAATATTTTCTTTTGCACTGTTAGTCATTTTTTTCCGACTTTTCCTTTGATTTTTAATGGTGTTATTGGCGAGCAAAATAAAAACTATTCACAGTACCAACTTGTAAGAAGTGTAAGCCACGCAATCAGTTTTTGCAATTATCCCCCAAATCAATTACATTCTACCAAGAACATAAGCAATTATATTCTTCATACACGATACATTTGGCACCTGCAAGGAAACTGGGAAAATAATGAATATGTGTGAAATTACTAGATGGAGATGTTCATTTATAAGTAAAATCTTTAAAGCATATTTCTACTTTTAATCATTTTCTAAAAATACACCAGACTATCACGTACAAGCAGAAATACCAAAGAAAATATCACCTAGTCTGTACTTCTCATCAAAAAGGCCAATTGTCTCAGTCTGTGGTGCAGATTCAAAGTGCATTTAGAAACGGTGCTGAATTGTTGTCATTCTCATTCCTGCTCACTGACTAATGACATTCGATTCTTCACAGGGGCCAATGATGTTTCCATGATTCAAATGGCGGATGTCGGTGTAGGAATATGTGGACAGGAAGGGCGTCAAGCAGTGATGGCTTCCGATTTTGCTATGGGACAGTTTCGGTTTCTTAAACGATTACTTCTTGTGCATGGACACTGGAATTATCAGCGCATGGGTTATTTGATTCTTTACAACTTCTACCGTAATGCTGTTTTTGTGTTGATGCTATTCTGGTATGCCAGCCTTTCCCTTTATTACTTTACTTTAGGTGTAAAACTGCATTGTGTATTACCCTGTATTGATCTTTCTTTCATGGTTAGTTTTTTTTTGGATTTTGTCCTCCCCGAGCCCATCATTTCTAAAAGGGATAGTTACAGTTCACTACCCTATACTTTGAGCGATTTAAAATTCACTATGTTGTACTTTAAATCGTATCAATTCACCCCGATGAACTTTATTTCTGTCTCCATGTATCCTAATTTGAGGTTTAATGATGAAAATGCCCCTCATATATATAAACAAAATTGATGAAAATGAAGATTATAAATGAGGAACACCATAGTCGTCTTAATTTTAAATTATCATGTTTTATATAATTTTTCATTTTCCCAAGTTTTTTAAAAATAAAAGGCATTTTTGTCATTAAACCTCAAATTAGGGTAAAAATTGAAACAATAAAAAAACGTTTATCGGGTGAACTGATACAATTTAAAGGACATGGGAGTGAATTGAAAAGCGCTCAAAAGTTCAGTGAAGTGAACTGTAATTACCCTTTCTAAAATAATAAAAGTACAAAAATGCCAATATTTTACTATTAGTAAGCAAATCCCTCTCTGAATTGTAGTTCAATAACACTAAAGCTCTGTAATATGATATACCTTTTAAAATCAAGTTTTTGTGCTTGGACTGGCTTATGCTTCACTTATGTAGTTGCTTTGAGAACAATGAAATTCTTAAACATGTATCGCCATGTCTATCGTATAAATAGTGTCAGAAACTCTGCAATGGAAATCATGAGTAGCATAGATTAGGGGTGGGCACGGTTCGGGTAACCAGACCGGATCTCCATTTTTTACCCGAACCTCATGTTTTTTTTTCGGTTTTTCCCATTTTCGGGTACGGATCGGTTTCGGTTATAACCGATCCAGGCCGAATCCAACTGGGCCTGCGATTTTGGGCCAAGTTTATGGGCTTAAAGCATTGAATCCTCTTTTTCCATTTCACCTTCTTTTAATGGGCAGAAACACTGCATCAAAATGAGATGTTTATCTTGCAATATTCAATTGTTCTTCCCAAATGAGATGTTTATTATTTTAATACCAATTAGTATGCCTTTAACCCCTTCCTCCGCAGGTATATATTATGCACAGCCTTCTCAACAACTTCTGCATTAACAGACTGGAGTAGTGTATTATACTCTGTTGTCTACACATCTGTACCAACCATTGTTGTTGGTATTTTAGACAAAGACCTGAGCCATAAGACACTACTCAAGTACCCAAGACTATATGGTTCAGGCTACAGACAAGAGGCCTACAATATGCGACTCTTCTGGCTCACAATGATCGACACATTATGGCAAAGCCTCGTCCTCTTCTACACACCCATGTTCGTCTATAAAGAGAGCACGATCGATATATGGAGCATTGGGAGCTTGTGGACGGTTTCGGTTGTTATTATAGTGAATATACACCTGGCAATGGATATTCAACGATGGCTGGTTCTTACTCATGCTGCAGTGTGGGGATCGATATTCATTGCATATGCTTGTGTGATGGTGCTGGATTCGATACCCATCTTCCCCAATTATTGGTTAGTGTCGAAACATAAACTATCTTATTCGTGTTTGGGTAATTGCAAACTGCTATTGCGTATTATACTTGTGCACGTAAATATCCCCAACTTTTACATCCAGCTACCTAAACTTTCAAAAAAATACACAGCCCTGTTTTGCAGAAAATGCCTTTGACCCTGATTTCAAAATACTTCATAACTACCAAAAAAGAGTTGAGTGGATGTAAAAAGACGAAAAAATGTATTTTTTGAGATTAGGGTCAAGGGCATCTTTTGTTTTTTTGCTAAAAAGAGGTGTAAAGTGTAAAGTTGGGGATAGTTATGTGCAAAAGACATAGTATGCGATTGTTATCTGCAATTAACCCGTCGTGGTTTACAGGAATGTGTTCTTGATCGTTTTTCTTTGTTTTTTTTTTCCAGGACAATCTACCATCTTGTAAAGTCACCTACCTATTGGCTCACCATTTTGCTTATCATCGTTATGGGAATGCTTCCCCGTTTTCTTTTCAAAGTTGTACATCAAATTTTTTGGCCTTCGGATATTCAGATAGCTAGAGAAGCTGAGCAGAGGAGGAGAAAGAGACCTGATTATACGGGGACGAGGTCCGATCCAAGCTCCTCTTAACTTGTATATCGGGCAAACCCTAATGGGATTGTTCGTTGCTGTTCTTGACGATTCAGGTGATTAAGCACAGTGATTCCGAAACGATGATAATGATATTGTATTGGTAATTATTTCTCAGATAGGAAGAGAAACAGAGTAGATTTGTGTGTACATATATTAATCATCATTAAATATGAAAAACGACTTGGTGGTGTTGTTTACAAAACGATGACGTTTTGCGTATTGGATAAGAAGAAACTGTGATTAATGATTATTTATTGCTGTTGGTTGGGTGTTGATTTCTCGGCCCACGTGCTCCGTCCCTGTCATCACGTGCGTTGAGATTAAGAGGGAAGAGAAAACGGTGTCGTATTAATGCAGGTGGGGATGCGATGGTTTATCCAAGACCGTGAAACAAGGACGTGGGAGATGTAACTACCCAGGTTTTGTCGTATATGTTGTACCAATCCTTACCTTATACACATGTTATTTTAAACATTCCCATTTCGTCCCTTCGGCCACGGGTAGAGCCTCCCAATGCGACCTGTAACCACGAGGTCAGTACGGTCATTTCCAGTCCCAAATAATTGGAGAAAGTGAGGGTTGCTCTTTTTTTAATAATACGACAGGTGGATTCGAGCTCATGACACAAGCACTGTGACGTCCAGTCTATGACGTCATCTAGTTTATCGTAGGGGAAGATTCGTTTCATCCACGCGCTAACGTTAACACGCATATAGTCCCGTAACGGCGTAACGTCCCGTTTAATTTAACAACCCAAATGGCTTATATTTTATTGAAACAACTATTTAAGTACTCCTCCAATCTCTTACAAAAATGGTAATATCAATTATTATCCTGATTTTATGTTAATCCAGTCCTAAACTAATTAGGACATTATCACTTGATCCTTTTTTTGTAAGTCTATGTGGCTTCTACCATTAAAATTATTCACGTTGTTTTTATCATAAATTCAGATGTTCGTCCTGACGTCTCGTCCCCTTTGCTGTGCTTGGTGGCGGCTCCCTCCTCTGCTGCTCTCGGTCCCTCTGTTCTCGTTGTGGTCGTGAGCTTCATTATCGGTCCCTCCTCCTCGGCTCCTCGTATCGCTTTGCCGTTGTTCATCGCAGCCTTGCCAGCCCTCATGACGGGATCCTATTTGAGTGGTTTCTTATGCTTCGTTAGCATTGTAATCTGCTTAATGAGGGTTTCACTCACACAACCTCTACACACCGCGCCGTTGGCTCCCCCTCGCCACCAACAATGCATCTCCAGTCTCGTCTCCGGTCCCCGTCTGCAATCAAGTGCTTGCTGCGTACTTCTTTTGACACTACTGATAGGTTCGGGAGCCATTGATTTTTTAAGATTTTAAGTTTAGTTTACGTTCGAAGCTTTGTCCAAACTGTTATCGATTCACTTTTATTAGGATCTGATTGTAATGAGACCTCCACATTGTACTGATTCTATACTCTCTTTAATGAAATTTAGCAGCTTTTAATATTTAAAAAAAAAAACTTTATTTTCCCTGTTTCTTTTAATGCACAAGATAAGACTTTGCTAGTAGGCATACATTAGTAGTGGCATTATGAAAAATAAATGAATAGTAACATTGACTTACGTATTATTATGCATGATTGCGACTTTAATGTAATCAATATCACCTCACTTATATCTAAATCCAGAAAAGGCGGCAATGCTAATACATGATTTAAACTATAAAATGCAACGGTTGTTAATTATTTTATAAGTTATTTATGTATGAATTGGCAATAATATTATTTTAAGTAAATTGACTCATTTTAATTTGTCATAGCACGTTTCAAAAAAAAATGTCATAGCATATTACTAGCATCATACTATATGTGAGAAGACATTAGGGATTTTTTTAATTCATTATCATGAAATAGTTTTATTTTTAAATTAATATTAATATGCATCCTAAATTATTTTTCTTTTCCGCTACTCTTGTTTTTAGAAACCCTTGTCATATATGAACAATTTCTTAAAATCTCTCCATGTTGTCCCATTTCCGACCACCTCAAAGCTCCGCCATCGAGTTCTACCATTTTCGTGATTGCATCCTTGTTTCGTTCTCGTGGATTTGAAGTAATGATGGTTTAAAGGGGAAGTTGTGATGCATGTGATTTTTTTTATTAAGGATTTTTTGGTAACACTACATAAAAGGGTTATTTCGTGGAAGATGGAGGTTAGGGAATCGATGGTCGTTGGGTTGATTCCAGCGATAGTCGTCTGATGATCGTAATTATTTCAGGCAAAGCTTAAGGTACGTACTCGAATGAACACTACTACAGAAGCATTCATTACCGACCCCATTTCGAAATGGGTACGGGGGATTGGTATTATGGACTTTTTAGGAGATTTGGACGGAAAAATGATGGAAAAGAGTAAACCGAAAATAAAACATTTCTATGGTAACGGAAAAGAAATAAAAAAAAGTTTAGAGTACTCGTTTGAAAATAAAACTATTCTAAAGAATCGAGCGGAAAATTCTTCAAGACATATTATTCTTATTTGATTCTTGAAATATGCACGTGTTCCGCACATCATTCGGTTTCCAAATAAAATCACACACGCCTGGTCCGATTATTAACAATATCGAACGACTCCTTCGTGAACGGAAGAAGTAATTCTCATATCTCGGTCCCGTTTCCGTTCTATCCGCACAATCTACAGCCACTCAACAAATGTTCAATCAACCATACCTTGATGGTCAAAAACGGCATTAAGGTTGCCACGTCACTTTTCGGTGGACTAAGTTAACGCCGTTAACGGGGACGTCAATAGCGCGTGAGGAGAGTAGGGTCCGCAGAAAGCGGAGAGGGTAACCAGGCATTTTCCACGGACTCTCCCGTTATCTTCCTCTCATGTGCACGACATCAAACTCCATAAATACTCCTTTTTCTCTCTTCCTCGCTCTCTTCATCACTCTCAACCTCCACTCTCCGATCCGATCATGGCCTACTCGTCCGCACTCTCTCACCAATCTTCGTGGCGCGACACCAACTTGCTCTCC
>JAYMSV010000905.1:0-14524 GCA_036897745.1 Erodium moschatum | reverse complement strand
TCAAGAAAGCCGTCAAAGCTGCCGAATCCACCATTAGACAGCAGGTACTTACTTGCTGCTCTTCTTTCACTCTCTTATCATTTCGATTACAATTCCTCCACTATGTGTATCACTGAATTTAATCTCAAAATAATTCCCTTCATTTGCGTTAATCCTAGAAACAACTGAGGTCTATTATTAGGAATTAAGAACAAAAATTCATAGCATCTGCCTGTAGGAGATTTGTAATTCCAATAACACATTCTGCAGAAAGTAGTTTTTTTTTTCTTTATTTCAAATTTTCACACTTACAATGTCTAAAACCCTTCCCTACTGAATTCCAAGAGGGAGGCATCTTTTACAACAGTAAAATTAGTTCTTCTATGCTAGTGTAGGCACTCAGAAATATATGCTGAGCTTGGATTTGACCCTGTCTTAGGTCTTGAATGCGGCTTCCATTGTTAGAGAATCAGTACTCAACAATATCTGGACCCCATTCCAGCTTGTTTTTCATCTGGTGGGTAGTTAGCTCTTTAGATTCTTTAATGCTAGCGTTGAGATGAAACCATGTTGAGGACGATCTTCAAAAACCAGAGTGCTTATAATTAGTTGAGGATGTTTCCCTTCTCAAAGCTTCCCAAGTGTTGGAAATGTTGAATGAACCATACCTAGACATACTCCACAGATACTGTAATTGCTGCATCAATTATCTACACGAGAAACCTCCACATTGTATCTTATTATACATTTTTAGGTATAACAGGAGATGAATTTCATATCATACTATGAATTATATTATCTCAAGCTTAGAAAGTAAATGGCTTTGTTCGTGGTAAATTCCCCTAACATCATAAGGTCCCAAATAAGGTAACTTCACAAAAAAATGAAACTATGGAATGTAATTTTTTTTTTAAATAGGGGACCAATAGTTGCTTAATTATATCTGAATATAAAAAAGTTACTAAAAATATCAATTCAAGTACCTTGGATCTATATTTCAAAGGGATGGAGAAAGTAGAGAGGATGTTGGCAACTCTCCAAAAATTTTCCAACATCAAATTAATGCAATGTGCAACACACGAAGCTGAATACAAACTTGTCCTCTTCTCCGTTGGCTTCCCTCTTGCCTTATATGCACTTCCATTATTAGTTACCACTTGAATCACCATGTCTTCTCCAGTCTCCTGAATAACTTTGTGAAGTAGTTCAAACAGCTTTTGTGCATCTTTGATACCATCTGATGCATCAACAATTCTCAAGAAAACTAAGCAATAAGTGTTGGACTTCTATTTCTCATATCTATCCAACCATTCGACGAGATCTAGAATCGACCATCTCTTTAAAATTTTCTTTGAGCAATATGCTTGGCATTTTAAAATCCTTTTATATATACGGGCATCTCGTCCTTTACTTCTTTAGGTACTGACAGAAACATTGCCACATTTTTGCGTGTGCATCCCAGAGGGAGAGGGCAAGATGATGACAACGAGTTCGCGTGAGGAGTTGGGAGAGATCGCAAAAAGATAAAGTCACGTTAGGGCTTTTTTGTTTTATGATATTTAGAGTTTGCTTTGGTCTAAAGTTTAAAATTCTGCAAGCCTAAGCATGTTCTTAATGAGAAGTTTGCGAAAATCAAGGAGCCCAAGCCATGTTTCGAATCATAAGCCTACAAATCAAGAAGCCTAACCCAAAAACCATATCCAAAATACACCCCTTGAGGCGCCAGCTCGGGGCTAAAGTTCTTTACCTTGTCTTGAGGCACGCCTCGACCGATTTTTAAAACCATTCTAAATGATGCTGATTATTGGACGCCAAGAGGACTCAACACCACAAAATTGGCGTAGTGGGGATGAGCAGGCTTAGGTGGATGTGTTGTATCACTAGGAAGATATCCAGGCAAAATTAGGGAGATGTGATAACATTAAATTTTGATGGAGAAAAGGAGAAAATAGGCAAAAGACAAGAATTGTGCTATATGACTCATGTAGCGATTCTTAACACTTGAAGGTTTCGTTAGGTGGATGTGTTGTATCACTAGGAAAGATATCCAGGCAAAATTAGGGAGATGTGATAATATTAAATTTGATGGAGAAAAGGAGAAAATAGGTAGAAGACAAGAATTGTGCCATATGACTCATGTAGTGATTCTTAACACTTGAAGGTTTCATTAGATGGATGTGTTCTATCACTAGGAAAGATATCCAGGCAAAACTAGGGAGATGTGATAACATTAAGTTGGATTGGGAAAAGGAGAAAATAGGTAGACGACAAGAATTGTGCTATAGGACTCATGTAGCAACTCTTGACACTTCCAGGTTTCATGGCTTGGTGGTGTTTGCTGTACACTAGGAAATATGAGTGCGTGTCTTGTATGGTAAATGATGTACTTTGTTGTTTGTTCATTTACATTCTGGAATGGTGCAGCCAATTTCATGCTCAGTAGCGAATAATGCATTTGTAGAGCTTTCGCTTGAAGGAAACAAAGTTTACAGTTTGTTTTTAATGTTAAATAATCTCTCTCTTAACAGGTGGAAGAGAATCTGCGGTTAAGGGCTGAACTTCAGAGAAGAACACATGAACTGGAAAAATATGTAAGCGCATGTCGCTGTTTATATACATAAATATTAATTAATTTTCTGTCCTATATGAATTCAGTTGTGAGCCTTGCGGACATTAGGTTTTATTCCTTTTGGAACTATTTGTCTCATTTCTGTTGGATATTGTATTTGTATCACTTCGGTTGTGTAAAATTTGTGTCACACACAACGTTTCTTATTTAAATTGCTTTTCTTTCTATGTTCCACATACAAGAAAGGGAAGCTCTTATGTTTTTTCTTATTTCTTGACAATTACTGCCTTTGTTTTTAGATGTTTCTCTATTTGTTGTTCAGCTGGTAAATATAAATGAAAAATATGGTGAATAGAGAATAGTGTGTGGATTTGAGTCAGACATAGGATAGGCATGGATCACAAACACGAGATTGGGAGAGTGGTAAACAAAATAGTTGAAACGACAATGCCGGAATATAGAATAGGAGTAAATGAATGGGTTAGAATTATGAATGTCTCTGCTACAAGTTGTACAGTTCATCCCAACCGATTACAACTCTATTTATTCTGTCCTTGTAGTGATACTGTGCACAACCTCAACAGTCATCTTAATTTGTCTGATATTCCTTGTAGCGATGCTTTCTCAATCCTTTGGAAACATTTTTTTCCTAGTTTCCCCTGGCACCTTATAGTTATTTCATGTTAGACTCGGCCTTAAATCTTAATATGATTGCTACCATATTTTGCAAACATACCGTCAACCTTATAACTTCAACATAATATATTCACTGCTTAGAAATCTGCTGCACTTCTTTTAGGCGTCAGAAATTGTAAAACATATCCTTATTCTGATTGCACCCCACAAACAATCTGTCTTAGACCAGCAAGTACAGTAAATTACACATCTAGGAATGTGCTCTGGCACTAATATTGTTAAGGTGTATTAAAATCCTGTAACCCATGGAATTCCTTAAACTATCTCTTCTCAAATCACCTCTTTTAGCTTAAGGCCTAGTTTATTTTTAAAGTCCTTTTATTATGTATTAGTTAACTTTGTGTACCATACATTGAGGCTCTTCTGCTTATTGTAAAACACACAATGCTGCAATTTACTTTATATTCAGCGAAGTACCAGAGCCTCTTGAAAATCTCTATTCAACCTTCATTACTTGAACTTATTTTAGCACATACCTTCGGTTTGTACATGATCCAAGCACTTGCTCTCCTACTAGAAAAGGCTGCCCCTCAGGAATTCAACATTAGACTGGTAGGTTAGAAGGGTTGGTATCATGTTAGAGAACCAATTCAGAGTTTATTGCCTAATTTCTATTTTCATGTTCATGAGTGAACCACATTTCAGTTGGTTTTCTACTGCAGGCTTGGAATGGATTTAGAGCTAACATCTTTAGAATAATTGTTTTTTATTGTAATAAATTGAACATAACGGTGACGAGGCCATTACCATATAAATTTCTTTAGGTCTTTATGTATATATGTTTTGCAAAATCTAATAAGTTAGTCTCTTATTTTAGGGTATGATTTGTAGTGAATTTGCATTTTATGTGCAGAAAGTAGATGAACCTATTTCTCAACGGCCGCATTCTGCTAATTTGTGGAAGGAGCAGCCTCATGGACGATATGAAGCTCATCAGTCAGTTCCCTTTACAGGTAACCAAGAAGATAGAGTGAAGTGTGTTGACCACAGTTCTGTAATTGATCCAGCCAAAGCAGTTCTCCAAGATCTAAAGCCAAAACCCGAGGATCCTACCTCACAAATGCATGCAGAAAGCCATAATGAGAGTAGCAAGATCAATGGGACGCTGAAAGCATTTCTTGGTAGTCAGGTTCCTGCAGATAATGCTGGCTTCTCTCAGTTCTCTTTACCATCTACATCCTTTTCTCCCAACAGGTCCCTCTACAATACATGCTATCATTTAAAGCAGTCTAATTGAAGCATATGGGCACTTTAAGACTAAACTATTTTTTTAGGTATCTAATGGAAAGTGAGTTAGATCCACGGTTCAATTTGCCTGGCCATGGGATTATGCCAATGACAGAAGCAAATAACTCTGGTAGCCTTTGGAAGCAGGTATCATTCTATCATTTCAGAAGAAATTGTTTTTGTCTGCGGTTAACTTTACATTGACCATATCCCAAATTAGTACAGGATCTTGTTCTTAAGATTAAGGAACATGAAGAAGAAATTATGCAGTTACGGAAACATCTATCTGAATATTCAGTCAAGGTAAGGAAGGACTCTTTATATCTTGATTTATAATGGTTGTACACTGACTGGAGTAACTAATAATTAATATGATTTATAGGAAGCCCAAATTCAGAACGAAAAATATCTTCTGGAAAAGCGCATTGCTTACATGCGTCTGGTAGGCAGTAAATCGTTCTGATTGTACTTTTTTCCATTGCTTTCTGCTTTTTTTCCTTCGTTCCCCTTATGTTAATCAAATATTTGGTCCTAGGCCTTTGATCAACAGCAACAAGACCTTGTAGATGCCGCTTCAAAAGCTCTCACATACAGACAAGACATAATTGAGGAAAACATACGTCTTACATATGCATTGCAGGTATTGTCATTAAGACTTAAGAGTATTCATTATTATGATAAATACTCCCCACTATAGGCCACTTATTGTAATTTAGATCACCAGAACAGTGGTCTACTGAGCATATTCAAGCCATTAAGTATATGTTCTTTTGTTAATGATATTCTAAAGTATATAAGATTGGTATGGTTCTTCAGGATGCCCAGCAAGAGAGATCAACATTCGTATCATCTTTGCTACCTCTTCTAGCAGAGTATTCTCTGCAGCCACCAGTTCCTGATGCTCAGTCCATTGTAAGCAATGTCAAGGTCAGCCGCAAATTGTAAAATCGTAACTTGTTTGAAATTAGGCAATACTATTTTTTCTTGATATCATGTTGATTGAGGGTAGAATATCTTTTATTCACATTTCTAGACATGCCACTTCTGCTCATGGCTTCTGACAAAAAGAGATTGGGAATTATACTTGAATGAGATCAATGGGTGGTTTGGGTAGTATGGACTGTACCTGTGGTAATGGCAACTGAATTGAAAAAATGTTAAATAGTTCTGAGTTTGAACTTTGACATGACACTATTAAGGGGGAATTACTAAAAACTGCCCAAATGAATTGGGCACAGACGATAAGCTGCCCAATGTTTAAAAACGATCCACAAGATCCCCATTGAATGGTGCACGGTCGTCTTTTAAACTCTGTTGTTTTTTTAGGCAAAATGACAATTTTCCCTTGCAGTTCAAAAATGTCATAATACCCACCCTTCACTTTAAAATTTTCAACAAATACCCTCATATTCTTGAATAATAATTTAAAAAATCAGAATTGAAAATAAAAAAAATAGTTCTGTAACATTAAATTATATTTTTGAATATATATGTTTTAGGGTTAATTGCCTAAACCTACCCTAAAGTATTGTCCACGGCCAAAAAAAGACTTTTTCTTTTGTCCTCGCTTTTAAGGTGCACAGATTATCGTCCACCGTCGTTTGTGGGAAATTGAGGATTATAGGTTTGGCTTATTATTTCTGATAACACGTCATTTTGGAGTAGTATTGTGGGCAAATTATAATTCATTCAATAGTTTGTGGGCAATTCATAATGCATACAATAGTTTGTGGGCAATTACATTTTTCTAGCAGACGACGGTGGACAATACTTTGTGCACCTTAAAGCGTGGACAAAAGATAAGGTCTTTTTTTTGGCCGTAGACAATACTTTAGGGTAGGTTTGACAATGAACCCTTTTTTTTATCTCCTAGGAATATTGGATTTGATCTCTGACATAAATATTCTTATAAACACTGCATAAAAACTTTATTCAACCTGAGTCAATCATACTGTCAATTATGTAATTAATTCATGGGGTAGTTCTTTTAAACTAACTTTTAATTAATTCTGACTACCCTTTAACTTGCACACTATGCACGTCTTACACTTTTAGCTGAAACGACTGAATAGTCCATTTTTGTCATGTGCAAGACACATGGTATTTATTTATTTTTGAAACCCCTAAATTACCCCTTCCTTTTTGCTTCTCTCCTCTTTCCTCGGTTCTCTCTCTGTAGCACCTCCATTGCTACTTCCATCTGGTTTCATGATGAATTGCTCATATCCTCATGACCCGCATGCAAAGTATGCCTTTTCCTTCTTCTCCTTTGCCGTCAAGAATCATTTTCTTTGCGAGTTCCTCCGCCGGATATGGAGAAATTGCTGTTGGACAAAGGTCAGTGTCTTTGTGCCTTCACCATCGCTCGGTGACTCGTTGAGCGACTCGTTGCTCGGTCTCAGCTCATCCCCCACCAAGATCGTAGACCAAGAGTCCCATGATCGATATGCATATCTGGATGAGCTGGCAAGGAAGCTACTTATAAGGCCCCTAATTGAGTTAAGAAAAAAGGTGTGAAGCAGAACTCGACTGGATACTTTATTTGCCTAGTAACAAAGGAAATAGTTTGAAGCACCTTAAGAAGCTGGTGTATTATTATTATTATTTTGTGTACATGCAATGTGATGCTATGAAACCATGTTTTACTTTCTATACTGCCTCTGTTATGGAAAAGTGCAGTATGTTTCTTCATAAAGACTTGTTTTTGCAGGTCCTTTTTAAACATTTACAGGAGAAGCTCCTCATGACCGAGGTACAATACGATGCCCTAATATGTGTTTGGACCCTTTTTGTTTCTATGTCTGATAAAACCATCTTTCCCACACTTTATTTCTTTTAAACATTTCATCAGTAGCCGTTATGTTCAATGGTGACTGCTTATAGGGGATCTCCCATGTTTATTCCATGTGCACCTGGATGCCCCTTATTTCTCTTTTAATGGAATTTCTTACAATTTTCTGACTGAAAAGTAAACTTCACTATGATTTTAAATATCTTCATTTCCTGGAGTGACAACTAAGTTCCTGTCTTTATCTTATTAGTTTAATCAAAGTTCCTTCTTTGGTTATAGTCAAAGCTGAAGGAGACTCAATATCAATTGACACCATGGCGTGCAGATGTTAACCAGTCAAATTTCAATCCACACTCACCATTTCGTTCCATTGGTGCTGCATTGACAACTTCAGTATGCTCATATGTCTTCTTGTAATACCTTCTTGTATGTCATAGTGGGTTTATTAAATTCTAGGTTTTTCTGTCAGAACAACAATGGTCTTGAACTGGTTCCTCAGCCTACACACCCCCCTGGAAAAGTACCGACTCCTTCATCTGACCCACAGCCAGCTGCAGACTGGGATCTAATGGGTCACAATCAGAATGGTTTGCCTGGTGCTGTGGCAAAAACCATGGAATCTGATGACTTAGGGAGGTATTCACCTCTTACTAGTAGGTGAGCCTGGTCAAATGGCGACCCTTTATCTGATCTGAATGTATAACTTACAACTATCTGCATGTGTTGGTGGCTCTGATTTCAATTAAGTCTGATGTTGATAGGTTCTGTTTGCATGAGTGACCGTCAAAAATGCATTTACTGTGGGAAATGATGCACCTTGTCTAGCTATTTGTTTGAAACTTTTGGTTCAATCTGAGACTTAATCCTTCAACAAGATTCATACTCGGTCAAGTTTGTTCCCTTTATGTACTTCACGATAATGTCTTGCTAACTGAAAGCTTAATGCATGACTTGCATGACCTCTCTCTGGTCACCCTTTCTTCTGTTAAAAATGTTCTTTCGCTAACAGAATACGAAGAACACTACATATTTCCTTGCTAGATGATGTACGAATCTTTGATAGTTGATAGTCTGGCCTGCTTTGGAGGCTGTGCCTTTTTGAATCTTATCAAGGTTTCTTGCTTACCTGAATTAGCTTTTAACCAGGAATTATGCAGTGCATGATGTGCCGGCCCATCTTGCTGTTAATAGAGCTGAATTAAATGCAACACGCTATAGTGAAGAATCCTCCAATAAGCAAGTCACATTTCGTGACCCTGTCAGCAATAGTGAGTTTGATGATACAGATACGGAAGGACACCAGAATGACAGAGAACCTTCAACAAATTGGGGTTCGGGAAATTCTCCTTATGCTACAAACGATGATCCCGGCTCCTCATATTCTCCTTATTTGCCACCAGTTCTTGAAGAACCTTCTTCTTCTTTTTCTGAGGGTAAGGGTTCATTCGTTGCTGTTGAGGCTATTTGTTATTCTTCTGCTTTTTGTGATTTCCAACAGAACAGAGTTAATATATGCAGCTGCAGACGACGATCCATTACCCGCTATTGAAGGCCTCCAAATTTCAGGTGAAGCTTTTCCTGGCCGAGAACTCCAAGCATGTGGATACTCTATTAATGGAACAACCAGTTGCAATTTTGAGGTGTATTTTCTGGATCCAAATTTTCTGCTTCATGCAATTCATTTTAGTTCAGAAACTTTCATGATGTCTTCAGTTGCATGTAATCTGAGGTTTTTAATGTTGAATATTCTTATCATTGAATCTTGTTTTGGTTTTGTGCACTATCAGTGGGTACGGCATTTAGAAGATGGATCTGTTAATTATATTGAGGGTACTTACCCTTTTCTTTTTATTTTATCTCGGATTTCTTTCCTTTTCTTGTTGTTTGCCTTCATGAAGTATAGATCATATGGGATTTTTTTTGTAGGAGCTAAGCAACCGAATTATCTTATCACTGCTGATGATGTTGATACATACCTTGCTATCGAAGTCCAGCCTTTAGATAACAGGAAGCGCAAGGTATTTAAAAAAAAAGTGGATAGTTATGTAATTCATAGCAGTAGTATTCATGCTTACATATGTTTGTTTTATACAGATATAGCTTAAACCATGAAACATATAGATAGATATAAATTGAATGATAAACCCTGCTGCAGTTACTGCTTATAATTTCGATATTAAAGCTTGCTGCTTCATAGTCATTACTTTTGCTTTGGTTAGTTACATCGTGATATCAATTAGTGGCTGCAACATATAAAAATTTGGAATGATGCTTGTTTGGAGTTCTACATTTCATTTAAAAATAGGAAATCACCTATTGTGATGGGGATTTGAATAATCATTTTTTCGGGTATCTGCTAATGTACCTAAGCATTTTTCTTTGAAATGCAATTAGAGCTTTTATTTCTGTATCATGGATCTCTAAGAATCGCGTCTACATGGTGACTTATGAGAATACAAAGAGTACAAGTTTTTCCGGACTTGAATGCATTCTATGATTTCTGACATTATGGATGGCTCAAAACAGTATGCGTTATCACAAGTAATAGGATAAACTGACCATAGATCTGTGTAAGATAGTGCAACAAAAAATATATTGATAATTGATTACATATTGAAAAGTGCTAACTGAATTATACACTGTACACATGATTGTAGGAAATAATATAATGTAATATAACTAGACAGCATTCATTTAAATTTCCCAGGTTACTGTATTTTCTATTTACAACATATATTCTATAATTTTACTAAGAATCTATTCATGTGTCATTCTAGGGTGAGCTAGTAAAGGTCTTCGCGAATGAGCACAGAAAAATTACTTGTGGTAAGTAAATATAGTATTCTTAGTATGAAGTGTGGTGTAAAGTAGTGTGTTTAGGTTTGTATTATATCTATGTGCTGGATTGCACATGTACAAATATTACTTACGATGGCATGTAAAAGAAATTAATTTGGGGGATTTGATATCCTGGTGAGATTATTGGTATTGCAGGCCGTTTTTGCCTAAGTTTCCTTGGGTAATAACAGTTTTATCTCCTAGGAATTGAAATAATGTGTAGAAAATCAAAATCATGTGTTCTTACTGGTTTCCATCAGACTGTAGGGGCCCAGCCATTTTAGTAAAACATAATGATCTCAAATGTGAAACATCCTTCTTAACTTGTACATATATAATAATTAATTTCAAAAGAATCGTGTTGAAGGTGAGTGTTGATTCCCGGGTCATAGTTCGTGTTCTGATGATAGTGTCTAACCAACAAATCCTCACATGGGATAGAACACGAGCTACTAAGAAAAGTACCTCTTAAGGGGTCTCCTTTCAGATATTCCAATACTAGTTTCCTCCAATTTATCTAAGATATATGTTTTCTCTGTTCTAGCTTTTAGCTGTTTTTGTTGTTCTAATTTCCTTTGGAGTAGTTCTTTTGCCTGTTTTAGTTGCTAGGTGTTTATTGGCCTAACCTATTTAGGCGCTAACACATTCTCTTTTCCCTTGGAGATTGGTGGATCTTACGATTTTTCCATCTTGTTCGCAGAACCTGAAATGCAGAATCACATAGAGAAGATGCTTTACAGTGGCCTTGCTTCATATAAAGTTTCGTTGTCGGTAAGACTCTAAAAAACAACACTTTGTTTTCTTTTATTTTTCTTGTCTCGTGGGTCTTTTGGAGACTTGTTGGCTCTTTTCATGCATACCTTGTGTTTTACAGAGTGGATATCTTGATATATGGGAACCAGCAACTTTGACTGTTAAGAAGGATGGATACAGTATCAAGTGTAGTGGACCTAGTGGAGTTGTAGTCAGTGAGAAGCTTACACCTAGCATAAATGTATGGTGCCTTACTTGCTCAATCTTTCTTGTTCTAATCAATATTGTTTTCCTTATTATGCAATTTCAGAACTTAACTTCTAATGCAGTAGGATAAACCGTTTTCGGTAGTTAAGGAAGGCAACACGG
The DNA here is from genome assembly GCA_036897745.1 of Erodium moschatum. NCBI lineage: Eukaryota > Viridiplantae > Streptophyta > Magnoliopsida > Geraniales > Geraniaceae > Erodium > Erodium moschatum. Next base: position 3,302 of record JAYMSV010000905.1, on the reverse strand, counting down.
CCTACATGAAGTGGAAAAGATATTAGTTTACAGATAAATAGAATATGTGTTCTCCATTCATTCCGCCAAAACGACCATTAAGTGTTTTCAGAACTCAACCTGTAATAAGGCAGTACTGCTCTTAAATTTCCAAGTTATTTGATGATATAAGTTGTAGAAAATGATTTAGTAGTATGAGACCCCAAACTAAGATTGGAAACATTTTTTATAGAGTAGTGGAATATGCTAGTTTTAAAGCTAATAACTGCAATTAATTTGCCAACCATATTTCTTAATGAATTCATTTTAGCTTGAATATTATCTAAATTAAATTTCTGTTTTCTTTTAGGTGGCAATTCCATATGGACATGACACAGTGTTTTCCATAATTGATCCATCTGGTGTTGAGTATCTGTTGCGAGCCGATACAAGCTCAAGTGATATTAGCTGGTAAGTGCCAAATCTTTCTTTCCTTATTGTCGAGAAAATTATGCGGGTGGATGCAAAAATGTAGTCTTATGAGCCTCCCCTTAGACTTACTAAGTTGTTGTAGAGTTTTTGTTTTTGTTTTTTCTGGATGTCCTGTTCTATATTTTCCGAAAGTTAGATAGAGTTGTATATGTTTGTTATAATTCACTTCTATTATCCCTGGTGCAGCTCAAGGGATACCATTGTGTTGACATTGAGGTTATTTATCATGAAGGTATATCTTCTTGCTTGCAGATTACAAAATGATGTATGAAGTTGCTAGATTTAATTTTAAAATTGTCTTGAACGGTTCAATACACAGTGGATCTTTATTTATTTTTATTGATGTATGATGATGTTGAGCATGGTATATTAGACATGCCTACACTGGTTCAACGAAAATGTGGTGCTAAATCGAAGGGTAAAGCTTTATTAGATAGTCAAGGAATTTGGTCTTTTATTATTTTGATTAGCTGAGGGGGATAAGTAATGGATTTGTGGTCAGCAGTTTAACTAAAGAAATATTTGATTAGGTAGGTGAAACATAGGTTTAATTTTCTTAAATATTTACCATTGATCTTAAGATTGAAGTTGCCTATAACGATGCATTTTTGTATGTTGGGGAAGTCATGTTAATTGTCTTTTATTTATGAATATGTGCTTCAGAAATGTTATAACAGTTTCACTAGAGTTTAACTTGTTCACTAATGAATGTATTTAATGGGTTTGTGAATGCAGTCTGGTGAGAAGAGAAAAGGAAAGAAGAGAGGTTTATTTTTCAACAAGTAAAGTACATTATTGCTCAACCAAATGTAAAGGCACAATACTTTTTTTGGTTTCTGCTGCTGAGATTGAGATGGTAAAGGATTAGGTGTGCTGCCTGCTTGTATGATATCGTTAGGTGTACAAAGGCTTATTCTTATGATATAATTCCAGTTCAGAGGAATGTACGAAATAGAAGGAAATTCTTTGATTCACCCATAGTTGAAATTGAAATTATTATATTTTGCCGGAAAGGAAGTTAGGTTCCGAGTGATTCCTTTGTTGCTGTGTAAATTCACCAGTAGAGGGAAGGAAGTATTTTTTTTTATAAGCTATTTTGGTTATAGCCTAAACCCCAAGATAAGGAATAGGGAAACAGGTAAAAAGGAAGCACCTTCGAGAAACCCTACAATTCCCGGATTTACTCGAATATAGAACTAATCCAACTGAAGTTCTACCCTGCTGCCAGAACTGATTGCGCAACGCCAATGCCAGACCTAACACCAACTACTTGAAACTATTACAGTCATAGGTACAGACAAAAACTGTCCTTTATTCCACCTGTGAGTGCCCCTCCATAGGGGAGAGAATTTTTTCTTTTTTCTTTTTTGAAAATCATAGGGGAGAGAATCGAGAGTATCCCTCGAGTGGCCAATAAGGGTATTGTGAATCTAAGGGGTGGATGTCACCTTCCCTTTTTGGTTGTTTGTACGGAGATCTCTCAGGTAACGAGGTTATTTTTTTATCAGAGAGAAATAATATTATAAATGAAGCAAGCGATACAAAGCAAAAAACCTGCAACTCAAAAACGAGCCGAGATTAAAAAAGTTAATGGAAAAAGCAGTTAAAAGAGAAAGCCACTCAAGTGACCCAAATGGAGCTAGGAACTCCGCCACTATAATGAGACACTCAACTAACGAAGTTAACTCTGTGTTGGATAGAATATGAGATTTGGCGAGCTCGAACTGAGAACCAACTAATTCTTACTAGAAAGCTCATGATTGCCACAATGTCTATTGAATCTATAATATCTAAGACGAACGGCATTATTGCATTTAGCTTTTCATAGGTCTTAAAGTTCATGAAATAGACTTGTAGGGGTTACTCTCCTTGTTCAACTCGATAAACGCCATAACAAACATCATAAATGTGGGCAACATTTCCTTTTTCTGGAATAAACAAAAGCCAAATAATCCATTAATCATTTAACATATTCACAGTGGTTGACCAAACTAACCACTTCAGAATTAATAGAGCTCATGATTTGCAGAAACAAGTGAGCATCATCACGTACCCATCATTCCTTATCATCTTCATTAATTGTGGGGTCATCAGAAAGGTGATCATCCTATCTTATCTAGTTTTTTCAGTCCAGATTGAGGGGAGTGGCGTTCATATGTTGATCGACTTCTCGCAAGCGTTGGGGTCTGGTGGCGCAGTTCAAAGCACGGGGTTGAGTCGCTTCATAACTCGTTCTCTGGGAGTACGGTTAACGCAGATCATGTGATTGTTGTTCAGCAGCTGTCAATGTAAAATTCAATCGCGTCGTAGTGATCGGGAGAGTAGACTGTGGCGAAACAAAGTTTGTCCATATCAACGGCTCAGGTGGCCCAAAAGACTGTTGGGCCTCAACTTTCTACTAGGTTGGCAATCCTTGACAATAAGGACTTTTCCCAGAGAGTTATTTCGAGTTCGATATTTTCTGGTTCTATTCGATCCTACAAGAATAAACTGGCAGTTTGACAGGGCTCCTCTGAGGTTGGATGATTGTAGTTCCAATTCAGTTTCTCTTGCTTTTGTCACGATTGCAGTTGTTCCGATTAATGGTGCAGTCGATTTCATGGTCGTGGAAAAGGTGGAAACTCCGGTTGGATTTGATTTTTAGCCAATTGGGGCAATTCAGCAATTGGGTAGTCCTTGGAAGAACAGCCTCATCGAAACCCTGAAACGTAGGGGTCGACCTTCAAGGCATCTTTGACGCCTCGTTTGTCGGGCCCACTTTATTTTTAGGGTAAAAGTCACGCGACTACCCTAACGAAACACGACTTTCATGTGACTACCCTAACCAAACTTACTGGCACCTGACTACCCTA
>JAYMSV010000904.1:0-14525 GCA_036897745.1 Erodium moschatum | reverse complement strand
GACCGGGGCCGTAAGAGGTTTTGGGTTCGCCGGTGGGCCTTACGAAGCTTGGGGAGGGAACGGCCGGTAAGAGGCCATACTCGATCGATCCTCCCAAACAAACAAAAATCAAACGAACAACAAATCAAACCCTAGATTATAAACAAATACCAAAACACCTCACTCCAATCGAATCCGTACCATACAGAAACACGACCCTCGCCGATTCGCAAATCCCCAATTGCCCCAACGTAACCCTAGAACTAGAACTCGAAGAAAAATCTCAACTTTCCAAATCTCGAACACGCGATACAGCAACAAATAAATGAAATAACTAACGAATTCGAGGTACTTAAAGCTCAAATGTCCAAAATTGAAAGCAACCCAGCTGCGCTGAAACCCTAGTAGCAGAACACACAGAGATCGAGAGCATCAAATCTGTCAAAGGAGAAGGTTCGAGACATGTATGTATATACATACACATATATATGTATGTGTTGTATTGAAGACTGTGAGAGAGAGAGAGATGAAAAATGGGAAGAAGGACAATGGAGATTGGATTTGTTTACTGATACGGAAGCGACGAAGCAGAAGAAGCAGAAACAGAGCAGAGCACAAAAACACTGAGATTTGTTTTTTGAGCTCCGGGGAAAATTGATTTTCTCGGGAAAATTATCAGACCGGTTTCACTTTATTTCGGCTGGATCACTTTTACTTAATACTAGATATTTTCAAATTAGAAAGAAGAAAAAAACAATCTATTCCTCAAAGATACCTTAAAATTTCCCAAAGAACATATCCTAGGAAATTATCCATTCATACATGATCCAAGTATGTGTTTGATCCATTTAATTAAAGGGGTAATTTAAAATAAATGAAAGGGATAATTTAAAAAATAAATGAAATGGGTAATTTCAGATAAATACATTAACATTTATGCTTGTCTCATTTAAATATATAGACGTTTCTCGTTTAAATGTACTGATCTTTCGTTTTTCTTACGTAAGTACGCTAAGCTTCTAAAATTTCTCACTGTTACGATTTTTTCTTATAATTAACACTGGATAACATGTGTTGATCACATGTCTTATTTTTAATTAAATTCTGAAATCATCATTTGAGATGAGAATAAGTTGTAACGAACTACCAAGAGACTAAGTTTCGATGGGTAAGAGACTAAGAGCATGTATAGTAGTATAAAAGGGGTTGGGCGCAGCAGCTTGTCGGGGGTGGACATCTTCCCCATTATTTTTTCACACCTGTTTTTCACTTCTCTACACTCTCCTACCCACAAATTTCTCTCAATTTTTTCAGATGAAATATTCTGTATTATTCGATGAAGATTACGATGAAAGTCAGACCGATCAAACCCAACTTCAATCCAAGATGATATATCCGAATTGAGTTGTCTTTTCCAACCTTTTCCACCCATCCAAACCACTGAGGCGCCACAAGCAAGTGTTCCAAGAAGGAAAGGGAAAGGAGATGTAACCAAGTCGAGGATAAAGTGGACGGTTGACGAGGAATAACGGTTATGCCGAGCATGGCTCAACAGCTCTGTGGATAGCGCCTAAAAGAAGGGGGGGACATAACAGTATTGGAAGAGCGTCAACGAGGAGCTCATTGCAACGACAAAGAAACCCGAAGACCATCAACGGGACCCGAAGAGTTCCAAGGTCCATTGGGGACAGGATGAACAACAAAGTATTGCGGTTCAAAGCCCACTTCTTCTAACCTAAGGGTATCTGCAAAAGTGGTCGGTCGGAGGCCCAACTGATTGAGGAAACGGAAATGAAATACCACTAGAATGACCAAAAAAGATTGCCCTTCAACCACAAGCAGTCAAGCATTGTTGGAATATTTTGAAGAACCAGAGTGGAGAGCTAAGTTTTCCCCTACTCCCATTTGTTGCACTGTCATGTATATCTATCCCCTCCATAATCGCAATTTGTTTATTAATTTCTCCAATCTCCTACTCCGATCTGACTCGACCTGGGACCAACTATAATAGGTTGATTGTGTTTGGATCCATCTAAAACATCATTAAGTAACTGAGTGACGCGCATGATTCAGGGAGAGAGCTCGAAAACTGATGGAGGAATTCAAAGAGGGTCGGTTTGTCATCCTTCCTTAGCATCCCCTTCCATAATTGTAATTAGTTTATTAATTTCTCTAATCTCCTCGCCTATGACCTACTCTGATCCTTGTCTGTGTAGTATGTGTCATGATATAGTCTACTCCGATATTTGCCATTTATTGTTCTTTTGTACAATACGTGTGGGGGATGGACACGTTTTTGTAGAAAACAAAAGATGGCCCAATACCAATACCAAGCCCAATGATCTAAATGGGCCGCACCTAGCCCAATATTTAAGACGGGCCTGATGATCTTAACGGACATTTACACACAAACGAAGGAACTGCAGAACATAGCAAGCAAACCTCGCATTTTCATTGATGCCATTACTTCATATCTAAAACATAATATAAACCCAAACAAAAAGAACACAGGACAAAGCCTTCTACTAAATAGCCTTCCATTTTTTCTGGTGCATCAGTTTGTACATTTAGCCAGCACAACTTTCACCAATCAAATCTTGCCACGTCGCACCTTATCTGCGGCGGCACGTGGTCTCCGTGGGGCCCGCTTGTCTTGCCAACTAGACAAGATCAAATCAAACACCATAAAAGAATTAGTAACTGAACTTTTCATGATTCAGATTGGTAAATGTCGCAGATTATTGACCAAGTATTCATTTTTTGTAGCCTTGTCTTCCAAATATCGAAAACTTAAGGACTAAATCAGAACAAAATGAATATTTTAAAAACTGAATCCGGACATTATCCATTAAAAACTAGTGGCAATCGACCCATAAAAATAAGTAAATCGATAAATAAAGGAAAAAAGAAGAAGTAGAATTACCTGAAAATAAGCTTCAAGCTTCTTTTTGAGAGTTGCATATTCTCTCTTGAGTTGTTGGAAAGTCCTCATACATCTGTTTGTGTCCAGACAAAAATCACGTTTAGTACATTTCATGTACTTCTAAAACACATTATGTTAAAGGATCGATAAACTCGATAAACATGTGGGGCTTCCACTCGTAATTTAAGCTAAATCGGGTTGATAAACATGTGGGGCTTCCACTCGTAATTTAAGCTAAATCGGGTGGATAAACATGTGGGGCTTCCACTCGTAATTTAAGCTAAATCGGGTTACTTCGAGCTTTTTTTAATGCGATTAACTAATAATTAATGATACTTACCCTTCCGCACTCCGAGCTCTGCAGTACTCCCTGAACTGTGTGCACTCAGCTTTCACCCTTTTGGCTCCAATGCTGAATACATCCAATATATAATCAGCAATTGCTTAATTAATGTGTCAAAAGCAAACACAGAATATACTTATCAACTCTCGATTTTATACCTTGAGCTACTTCCCTTGAACTGGTGCATGAAGTTGTCCAACTTATCAAAATCAAGAGGCCCTCTTCCCCTGCATATACATTACAGATTATTTTTCGTTATAATCACGAATCTATGACATAGTTTCGTAATACAGTAATGAAGAACGTGAGGAAATTTTCGCTTACAATGCTTGTTCGATGCTATGAATGAGCCTGGACGAGTCTCTGTAGTACAATGTCACGACCTCCTCCACGAAATTCGGGTTTGCATCATCCCTCAGCTCCTCCAACTGGATGAATTGTTCATCAAGAAATCCCTGTGAAAACAATCATGTTTAGTCCACTAATATTTGTACAAACGTCAATTAAGTTCGGAAGTGAACAAGATGAGAAACGGGGCTTTCTTGATCGTACAAACCTGATCAAAGAGGGATTGTCTCATCAGAGCAACTTGTCTGTGCATCTGCTGGCTTCTCTCCATTCTGATGATGATTAGCAGAGAAATTTAATCAAGACACCGAGAAAATAAGACTCTTAAAACTTGAAGGATCTGGTTGATGAAATGATATGCAATATAGTAAGAACAAGGAGGGCTTATATAGCAGAGAAGAGGTAGTGACATATATTATGTATGTGTGTGTATGTGGACACGTTACAGCGATAGAGAGAGTAGCCAGATTCTAGAAGGAAAAAGAAACAATTGAGTTTGATTCTGTCAGACAAAATGCCAGAATTGTTAATCATTTACATCATGTCAGCTTCACCTATATTCATCAACTCATGCATGCAGATTCTATATACTTCTTTCTCTTCTTTTTAGTGAAATGGCTATATACTTGCATGTAGCGTCTTATTTACTCAATCCCCTTAGCAACGATTCTCTGCATAATTACAGTATTGTCATTATTATACATACATACACACTACATATATGCCAAAACGAAAAGAACGATGGACCATCAGAGATGACACACACAAAGTGAAGCTTGGCTTAATCAAATGATATTACTTCACTCATCTTGCATGCTTTTTACTCTGTTTTTGGCTTCATTTCTGATCTGATACAGAGGCTCTAAATTGGTAATGGATAGGGTTACATTTACGATCTGAATGGTAAAACTCAGTTTTGCGATGTTTTTAGGGAAAATCTCACTCAGTTATCCCTAAGTATGCATAAATCTACGATCTGAACTAACTACTCATAAGTTTAGAAAGTTTTTGACAACCCCTTAAATTTCCGTCAACTTTTAAGGTCTGAAATGACGAAAACGCCCTAATTGAAAATAAATATAAATAAGGGTATTTTTGTCATTTCATTCCCCCGAAGTTGACAGAATTGGGGTAAAATGAGACTAGAAAAAACTTGGGGGTTGTCAATTTTTTTTAAAAAAACTTAGGGGCGGTTGATTGAAAAAGGTGCATACTTAAGATTAGCCGAGTGAGATTAACAAGATGTTTTCTCAGTTCATTAAAGTAACGATCTTCCTATTTCACTAAACACGTGATAGTGATATAAATATCAGCCGAATCAATAGATCAGCCAGCATAAACAACTACTATACTTAACTAATCCCTTTCTGCCTGAAGCAAAGATTCACGATGATAGAGAAAACTGACAATTCTTGGAAATATGCTCTGCTCCATTATCTTGCTACTTTCACCAATACATGAAGTGTGGGCATTAAAAAGAAATATGATTCTAAAGGAGCCAACTAATTTTTATTGCAAAAGAAAGGGTGCATTAAACATACCTCTCCCTGGTAGGAATAATCTACAGATCCAGAGGCACATGCCTGTTTTATAAGGCCCCGGTTTAGGCTACACTAGTAGGATCTGAAATTTTAGATTCAAAGATTTCATTCACATAAATATATTTCTTCTAGGAGCAGCCACTTTCGATATAAAACTACCCTTTTGAATTGCCCACGTTTGGAAAACAGAAAACTACCTTGTGACAAAAAGAACTTTATACTAGCCTTTTCTTTGCACACGGTACACAAGTTATATTTCTGTTTAATTTCTTTGAACACTCATCAGAGCCCTCCACTATAGCAGAAGTCGAGGGCTCGGATATTCCAGTACATGCACAATCTTATACGCATCTTGTCAAAACTGTGCAGTTAACTCTACCGAATCACAGGTGTTATGTTCTGCTCTTTCACAGATATCTGTGTGAAGGCATCACCTACAAGCTCCAGTTAAAGTTTCTCAGTGACTACAAATCTGAACTAGTTAACTTGAAAAGAGATGTCACTTGATTAATGACAAGCATTACTTAAACTTTAGCATATAATGTGATCGAGTAATGGCTATCAATCACTCGTAAAGTCGTTAGAGAATTGTACAAGGAACTTAGAATCAACCTTTTTTGCCATTTTAGGTTTAGAGGGGTAGTTTTAAGGGAGGAGAAGGAAAAAGAAAGATACCCCTTTAATGTGTAATGTCATTATCTATATGAATCACTGTCACTTCTAAATCTAAAGGAAGTTATAAAATTAATTAATCAATTAACTATGAGTGGAGAATAATGATAATTAATAACAAGAGCACACATGACAAACCAGGCAGGAGAATAAACAAACAGCCAAATAAGGAAAATAAATGATCATCAAGAGTTAAAAAGCTATCAAAAACAATGATTGAAACAAGATTACCAGCAGTAATGAATCAAATGGTCCTTGTCAGCTGCAACTATTTCGAAGTTTAAAAAAGAGAGTGTCTGAGAAGAGATTCTTCCTGTTAATATTCCTCTGCCAAGTGAAATATGTGTGTGAGAAGAAGATAATGATAATAATTAATAAAAATCATCTTATTTTTTTACAGTTCTTTCTGAATTGTGTTTGTGTGTGGTCACATCTGCTTCTGTGTTAAAAGTGTGAAAAGTCCAGTTGAGTGGGATCAGAATATATATGATTTCTGTTGTCTCTTTTGTGTAGAATTTATCAGAAATAAATTCCATAAAAAGGAATATGTTATTGTTCTTTTTTCCCCATCATTTTCTTCTGTGCTGATAAGAATCAAAACCATCATGCACAGTATGGGTTTTGCAGCTTTGCATAGCAGTTTGTACATAAGATCAGATCTTTTAGCAAATTACATCAGCATATCAGTAAATCAAAAAGTTTATGTACGAACGGTACAAACTTGGCTACAAGATTAACCCATGATAAGTGGTAACACTTGTAAAGAGCATCAACCGAAAGCATGTAATGAAATCACAAGTGTTAAGTTTTTTATGCTTTGAAGTTCCCATGCACCGAATCAAGACAAGAATGCAAGTTAAAAGAGATGCATGATGTCATTTCGGCTTTAGATGGCCTTTCAAGTTTCAGACAGATGTATGATCATATGCAAAGCCATATATGAATCTTGTAATGTAACTTCTAAGCTTTCACCAAATCAAACAGTACCAAGGCAAGCAAGAAATGTTTACGGGGCAATGACAGCAAATATAGGAACAAGGATGGGGGGAGAGAGAGTGATATGATACCATTTGAGCTAAAGCAGAAGGTAGGATTGCCACATAGAAGAATTAGCTGTTTGTGCCCTCAGAATAATCCAAACTTGCGAGCATGAGATGCAATCATACAGAAATCATCTTTAGGGACTTTTCAGAGATATTCCTCCTCGCAGCATCAATTCCGTTCATCTTCACATTGCACGGTAGAGATTAGTGAAAGCATCATCACCCCCACTGTAGTCCAGCTCCAACTCTGCCACAATTTATCCAATCAAAAACAGAATGAGTTACGATCCTTTCAGCAAGCAAAGACATGGCAAAGAAAGAACCTAATTGTGAACTTGTGGTACAGCCACCAAAAAAGTGATGCCAGAACATGATGTTTCCAAGAGTAGCAGTACAATTTGAAATCAGACCAGTGCTTCTGATGCACCAAAGCAACAACTGAAGAGAACCCATCGATTCTTCGAGCTCTAGTCATTTTGTTCGTGAACTATTCAATTGGTACACAAATGTGCTAATGCAATCAACAATATTGGCTCAAAGTCGCCATTTTTTGGCCTGGTGGGCATCCTTCTGGAGCTCATGCAGTTAATATTCCCAGCAAGTATAATTCGCTACCGACTAGTCATCATAGATATTTGTGCATAAGGCAGGATCGGTTGGTTGATACACATGTCTTCAACCAAATCAACTCACAGTTCTCCTATTTTTGATCAGCAATTATTTAAATGTATCAAGATTTGGGCTCAAAACCACCCCTTATGTAAAAGGGAGGTCTATTTTTGCCACTTGACAAAACAAGAGTTGGTGAGAGATCAAAGAGGCCTAACCGAAGTTGGAGATGATCAACTCACAGTTCTCTTACATGAAAACATCTAAAATGTCATAGCAGCAATAAAGGTATCTAGATGCACTCATGCACCCAAAGAACAACATGTAAGTAGAAACAACAACTAGCAATCATTGACAGATAAACACAATACAGACTTAAAGTCAAACATTTGTGCCACAAAGTTACTCACTTCATCAACACTTGATTAAACACAGTTTAGACATAGGATGAAAGTTTGATTACCATCTACATAACTGATTGACAGAGTTGTCTTCATCGGGATATTTGCTAAGAACCCAAGACAGTCTAAACAGACCTTCCAAGTTTGACCACCATATACATAAGCATCAAGTAGAAGGAAGCAAAGCAGTTTCAGTTTCAGGTGTAGTTAGTTGGCGTCTTTTCTTTAAAAACTTGAGATCAACAACAATAACTGCAATGTTGTCAGAACTGCCTGCAAGAAGAGCCTTCTCCATGATTATCTCCGCAGCATGCTGTGCTGGACGTGTTGGATTCTCATTTACAGCTGCCAGCTTACGGTGGTGCCTCAGTGTTCTACGAGCTAACATTGCAGCCTCCTCATTAGACATGACATCCCAGACCCCATCACTTGCCAAAATCAAGCATTCATCTTTTTCGCACCTAGCCATGAAAGTAACTTCAGGGACAGGAACAACCATTGGTTTCAGATTTTGATCACCTGCAGTTTTACATGGGTCCAAGAATATTAATTGATAATGATAAAGTTAGATGAAGGAGGTATGCATATAATGATAAACAACAACACTGTTGAGCTGACATAACACCCAATAACTTATCACAGTGCAAGACATTGCATTAAAAAGATAAGCAATTTCCTGACAAGAAATTAAATAAAACCTATTAAATTTAACTCTAGGGAAAATGTCACTTTGCTGCCCCCAAAATGACACCATTTTCACTTTGTTACACCCATAATTGAAAGTTGGTTTTTTAAGATACCCCAAATTCATTTTATTGTCACGTTGCCCTATTTTGTTAAGACCTTGTGAAATGACTAAAATGGCCTTCATTAGTTTTCAAGTTTTCAAAAAGTGTCATTCTACCATAAATTATAGAAGGGGTAATTCAGTCACTTAACACCCAAAAATAATAACCAACTTTTAATGAAATGGGGCAACTTGAGTCTAAATTGAATTTGGGCGTGCAGAGTGAAAATGGTGTCATTCTGGGTGTAGCAAATCGACATTCTCTCTTAATTCTACAACTAAAAAACATGATTGGATATTGAAGAAACAAACCTATTGCTCTTGTCATAGCAAGAACACCATCTACCCTCAGACATCCCACGGATAGAACTTTGCCACCTGCTTCGCAGATCCTATCTGCTTCATCCTTCCTATTGAGCTGCAAAAGTAGACAGCATGAAAGTTTTTTTTATAGTTAACCAGGTAAAGCAATGCTGATAATGCATATCAATGGGCATAACGCATTACATGTCTAGTTCACACATGTTGCAACATGCTTGTCAGACGCAGATGAGAGTAGTACTAATGATTAGGCGACATACCAGAAAAGTCAATTATAGGGAACCAGTATTTAAATATGATACAAATTCCAGATCAGACAGTAAAAGTTCCATGCAAGAGATAAGTATTGGATAAAAAGGAACACAGAGGCCCGTGTCCAAAGACCCACTACAAAATAGGAACTTTCAATGGTATATGAGAGAATTTAATAACTAGTATGGAGAGAAATAGTTGCCTCACCTGTGGAGTTACAATCTGATCCATGCTTCTGCTATTTCTTTTTGTATATGATATAACTCTTTAGACAAAATAGTAATTAAATTTAAAAAAGGTTCAGTACAGAATTTAAAGCCAAGCAGAAATTTGGGATATCCTTCTAAAACTTCTATGTAAATTGTCACTTTACCATATAGGTCTAGAAACTAATTAACCAATTAATGCTGCATATATCATAGCGCTTTCATATGCATAAGATTTGATGTGTGCATAATATTTTTCTGTACAATAATGACAAAAGGAGAGCAACATTTAAAACCTAATTGAAACATCAATCAAGTGCTCCAGAACTCTCAAATGTAAAAGGAGAGAAGACAGGTTTAAAATACCATGGACACACCTTATGGTCAATAGTCAAGGGGATTGCTTGATTCCCCCGACAGAGCACAGCCCTAGAATCACCGCAATTGGCAATGATAACTTGGCAGGCTGATAGAACTGCCACTAGAGCCGTTGATCCAACTGAGGGTGGTAGATCATCATCACAAACAGCATCATCTGCCATCGCATAAGCCTTAGATAAGGCAGTTTCCCACCTCTTACTCCATTCCGCTTCACGACCTTTTTCCCACTCTCCTGCCACCAAACCATGGAGCCACTTTGCACAGTAATGACTCACCTGAAACCGCCACCCGCATAGCAAGTCTAGTTAGTACAAAAAGTTCATAAATGCATTTAACTGCAATTAGACACACCGGCATGCTTTTGAACACATGGTATCAAAAAGAGAAGGCCAAAGAAGCTTTATTACGTAGACACTCTTTGTCCATAATTGGCGTGTCAGAAACTTCGGTGCACATTCGCTCTCACTAATAACAGACACATGTATCGAAACTTTCATAACATACTGTAACTGCATACACTCATAATTCAGGCCAAAGAACACGGATCCGTGTCTTATGAGAGCACAAACACGTGTAACTCACTATTTGTGAACAAGTACTAGAAAATAATATAGGATGATCAAAGACGTTGCATAGATTCCTATCTTTGGCTACATGTGCTCCATGCTTTAAGAGTCCGGTATCTAGTAAGCCCAACTCTTTCCTTCTTTGCATGTCTACCCACCTAACTCTTAATTCTCTCAGACTCACTAACCTTACACGTATTTAACATCCCTACTACAACTTATATTAAAATCGTCACAACTACTCTCATCATACCAAACGCTTATATACACTTATGTTATCATGAAGGAGTATAAATGTTGGCTTATGAATCCACTAAACATCACAACTTAAGAAGATCCAAATTGTATAATTGTATCGAGATTGATTTTTTGTTTAATCGGCGTATAGCAAGATGAATTACTTTAACAGTTATCTCGTAGAAGAATTTATAAACGCAAGAACTCAAAAGTGCACACAAACTAAATTACCTAATCCTTGGAGAGTCGTACACCCATGTAAACTTTAGCTTGAAAACATCTCTATTCTAGACAACACAACGATAGAAGCTTTGCTCCCTGAGCTCACCCCTCCCCCGCGAGGAATGCGAGTCTAGGACGTGATATCGTCACAAAGATAAACTCATGGTTATGTTGAAGGGTTGCCATAACGAATAATTATTTTGTGTGGAAAGACCGGAGAAAGGGAGGTTACAAGTACAAATATAAAACTCATAGAGTAGTTTGGTGAAGTTTAGAAGACCATGTACAAAGTTAGAGTGCCTATCATTGTTAATTAGAAAGAGATGGAATGGAAATTCAAGGAAAAGGTATACGGAAAATTATCAAGATCATTTTGTTATCGCCCTACCGATATGCAACAGGATCCCAGCATCGCTGAATATGCTAAGAAAATCGATCAGATTCTACCCCACGTGCAATTTGTGGTACATGAATTATTCAATGGATATGGTGAAGAAAAAATAATGGTTACCATTTCTTGGATACACAGTCAAATTACTTGCAAGGAAGCAATTAAACTGAGAAAGGTTTTAATGATTTTCATTTTGAGTTGTGTTTGTGTTCATAAATGCCTTGTTATCTCTATCTTCAAATTTCTCTTGCAATGTCTACATTTAATTAGCTACTAGTTTTTTTTTTCCTTTTCCAAATACCTAAGATTTATTCCTCTACTCGTGCAGAGTTTTAAGGAAGTACATTTCTTTCATAATATGTTCTACATTCCAACACGTGGACAAGAAAGTTATGACAAGATTAGTATTTCTTAAAGCCAGCCACATAAGTATTCTAAGAGCTAGAAGAGAAAAACCAACTGCAAAAATAAGGTTAAAAGAATGTAACATTCTAAAAAAAATAAGTAAAAGGGACCTAAATTCATAATCAATATCACTAACTAGGAAGCTAACGTACGTCCTCAGTGTGTATAGGCATTTCTAAAGCAAGCTATCCAGCATTCCCATATGATACTACAATCAGCTATAGCCTGCTTTAGTAGCTGCATCCAAGGCATACTGATTATTACTTCTTGGTTACTTCTCGATTAAGAACACCAAATTTATGAACACCCGTTATCACCAAGACCCTTTTGAATCCTACCACTTCAACAGCCTCCTTCCTAGCAGCACGAAGACCCTTGATAAACAGCTGCTAATGTTTAATTCTGTTATGAAGCCACTTAAGAACTTCTATTACATCCCACTGAAAACGCTTGTATCACGTCCTTTTCCCAAATAGTTTCCTCCCAGTAACAATCGTTCCATTCATCGAGGAAATCACTAATATAGCTACAATTGTTAGCATAATGATTGGTCTCACCAACAAGCATGCAAGCATTACCAGTAACACATTTCATCGAGGAAATGCCAGATTCATACGGAGGAATTAAAGCAGATCACTCTATCCTAATTCAGAAAATTTTCTTAAATTACTACTAATCCACAACTACCAATAAGGAAATTGAGAATTAATTCACATAATCTTTTCAATAGCCTGTCCCTTCAATTCACTGATATACTTTTCACATAATCTTTTCAACTACGATTTCCCGACGTTTCCTAAAACTTCCATAAACTAAAAAAAAAATCAGTTCGAAATCACTCCTACAGATCGGGCGAAAACAGATACAAGATTGGCACAAATCGGTACCTCATTCAGATGATCGTCCCTAAGTTTCCAGAACGAAAATGTGGAGGGGTCGCCATGAAAGCTCGAGCTCTCTTCGCAGACTTGCAGTTCCACCTGTGTTGCTTGGTTTGGGATTTAGGAGAAGAAGCAACACAAAAGTTGGGTTCGATGGATCGAACCGGACCGTTCAAAGCTGGACCGGTTGGCCCAATAACTGCCATGATAGGCCTTTTCTCAGAGCATCCCAACCTGGCTTTGTAGGCCCAACAAGGAAAAAAATGGGCCAAGAAGGGAAGTATTGTTCCAATGGACCATATAGCTAGGCTAGCAGGCCTTTTTGAGGAAGGGATATACTGTGACCAATAAATGGGCCCAATTTTGAGTTAAAATAGGTCTGGCCCAATCTAGAACGTATATGATTTGGTAGGTTGGTTTTCAAATAACTTATATATATATTTTTGACGGCAAGGGAGGAGAAGCAACCCCGCTAGGAAGAACGAAAGGAATCCAGCGTTATGGGGACTGATCTGGGGAGGGGCCTCTGACAGATGTTTTGCCTCCCTCTGAAACTGATAAAAACAGGTTTTGTTGCACTTTACAGAGTATATGCAGCGTTTAGGCAACACATTGAGCAGTCATAGTTAGTTTCGTCACATTCTAGTCTTAGTCAGCCTTTATGACTTTTCCTACATCGTTCGCAATGGTTCGATTGTCTCAAAGTTTTTGTTATAAGAACTTCTTAAGTTTTATGCATTGTAATGACTTTTATTATTTACTTAAATAAAGTTTATGTACCTTCTAGAAGAAAAAAAAAGACTTGTAAGAAACATAACACAACAGTAAATGTTATAAAATTTGCCTCTCCTTGATGGGCTATTTTCTCGCAAGGCCCTAGAAAGTGGGCCCAAATGAGGGCGGTTCTCAGAGGCCCATAACCGGAAAGCTTGCTTTGATGGGCCACAACACTAGCAAGCACCGAGTAACTCGTTTATGGACTCAATCCTTGAAGGCTCGCTCTTCAGACCTATATTGATGAAACTGGGCCGCTCGCCACGTGTCGAAAAAACGCTCTTCCACGCAGTCGTAGGAGACAATCAGGAACCGCTTAAGAAAGGGGTCCCACAAAGGACCAGAATAGAAGGAATCATAAGGTAAGCCAATAGGAAACAAAAGACCGTTCGCTTAAATTGTCTTGACTAGGAAGCCACGTGTCGAAAAGATGCTCTCTGTTACTCGGCGAAGCTGACAGGTTGGTGATACAAGAGCCAGGTTTCAGTTGGACGCACAAACGACATCGTACTGTGACCACAAATTCTTTTTTGTTACTTACCAAGGAAACATAAAAACAAAACTGATTCACACTCCACACTCCTCAAAAACGGAAAAGGTTTTGAAAACGACCCTCAAAATGATTTAAAGCCATTCCTAAACTTATTTTTAAAATTAATAAATTAACCTTTTTGCATTTTTTTTTTGAAAGCAAATGTCAAAATTTTTTATTTACCAACCGAGAGATAATCATACATGAAAAAGAGCGCACGTTTCAACCGTGTAACCAAATGCATGCCGAAAGTATAACAATGTGCATAGTTAAACAGGATTGAACTCGAGACCTCTCAGTTTCCAAATATAATACACGTCTACGAAGATATAAAAAACACGAGAAAAATTCATATCGTCTAATGATTTTAAAGTTATACACATCCACCATTCACGATATCAAATTCCAAAAATATTAATAACCACACATTTATTTTAAATAAATAAAACATTATAAAACAAATATATTTTAACTTAGCCATCACTTGTTTTTTCTGCAAATTCATGACTGAAAATCAGGAGCTCTTACGTTAGATTTTGACTTTCTTCCCTTGCCGTTTTTATAACCTCGAAAACATATTTACAAAACAATAATAAATAAATAAATAACTGAGAAATAGATAGCTTCATTTCATCACCATGCACAAACTTTCTTCTCCACGAAGAAAAAGATTTCCCATTAAAATAAAATAAAATAAAAGTAATTAAACAT
>JAYMSV010000903.1:0-14527 GCA_036897745.1 Erodium moschatum | reverse complement strand
TAGGTATCGATATCGCTGGTCCTATTTTCAGGGAGATCTCGGGATATTTAGAACCTTGCACTCGACCATAAATTTTCAGATAACAGTACTGCATACAAATATTACCCATCTAGAATTCCAATTTTCAATTTTGAAACTCGATCATTGAAAAAAAAATAGAGAAGTATTTGAACCCAACAGTAAGTCTTCAACTGGAGAATTTAAAGACTTCCCAAGACATGGTATTGAGGTAACAACTACAGGTTCCGACTCTAATGTAATATAACTGAAAATCATAAAGCAGACAAATGTTTTGCACCTTAAGGCCTAGACGAAATCATCCCAAGACTGCTCTCATCGATAAATCGATCAACCAGAGGGCAAGATACTTAAGCAAAGTAAATGGAGACCTGAGGAATATCAATATCATTGTCTTCCTCATCCTCACAAGCCACTACTATGTCAAAGTGCTTTCTGTATGGAGGCAGTTCAGCTTTGGCCACATCCCTAGCCAGATCCACCAGCTTCTTGTCCATCCGGTCTCTGTGCCTCGGGAACATACTATTGTACAGCAAGCAACTCCCATAAGAAATGCTGTAAGCATTCAAGCCCTTGTTTTTCAGCCACTGAAGAAGCTCTTTCAAGGTCGGGTTGTCTTTGAGGACCCACCGGTCCCACACCGTCCAGTTCATGTCCTGGTGCTTTATCACCTTTGGCGGGACTGGCTCTGCCATGGAGAACAATGGGAGTGCCAGGTTGGCAAATGTGTTCCTATAGTCCTCAAGTTTGTGCCCCCCATCCAGAACCTTGTACAGCTCCAAACAGACAAGGCCAGTTGCCATGGCAGTGGATGTAGCTATTGCGGGAATGATCCTCCCAGCAATGAACTTGGCCTTCAGCTTGTCCACTTCGGGGATACCGTAGTTTCTGGCCCTCATGTTGGCAAGTCCGGCTATTACGTCCATATGATAGTTAGAGTCATCGTCCTGCACATCAAAGGAAATAAACATTCTATGTGAATTGCATTAATGATAAGAGGTAATAGAAAATTATCATATGCTTAGACACATGGCCATACTGAAAAGAAACTAGGTAGACCAGAAGTATGACTGGACTATCATGGATGAAACCGACGTGTTCAAATATACAACTATACGTAAGTATGAACCTTTCCCAATCAACCGACCCTTATGTTTAAAAGGTTTTAGACGACCCACTGAGTTTTTTTGTCTCAATTTACCCTAATCCCGTCAAATTTTGGGTGTGAAATGATGAAAATACCCTTTTAAAATTATTTTTTACATGAGGATGTTCGTCATTTCACACCCAAAAATTGAGGGGATTGGCCGATTGGGATAAATTGAGACTAAAAAACTTAAGGGGTTGTTAAAAACTTTTCAAACTTGGGGGTAGCTGAGTGAGATTATTCCAAATATATACATGTTAATTCAACAGATGGAGGCAGATAGACTAGGAGGAGGGTGAAAGAATGAAAGAAATGAATTGCAAACCTTCTCAAACTGAATCGGGTTCAGCTTAAATCCTGTGGGCAGCTGCTCGTGGCATTTTCCTAGCTTCATGATCAACTCATTGATGACTGCTGCATCATCAATTGATGCAGAGGATATGCTAGTAGCTTTCTCATCCGTCACAATCTTGGCATCCTTCTTGGGCTGGAAATCAGGGACTATTACGTTATTAATAGCATCAGCTAACTTTGTAGGACATTTGACCCAATCTGGAATTGAGATACCAAATGTCTCAGCTCGCAGTATAGATGCCGCCATGATGAAATGGAGGTGACTCATGTCATCAACTGAGAACTGCAATGGGCGAGGAAAGCGCTTGGGAGCAGACCAGAAAGGAGCCCCATTACTGGTTGTAGCATCCTCAGGAAAAGTATATGTTAGCTGCTTCACCCTATTAGCAAAGTAGTCCTCAAACCTGTTTGCACACAGAGTGTAACATTATAACCTCGCATCAATATGAAAATAAAGGTTAATTGCAGATAGCTATTGCACACCATACATCTTTTGGACATGACTATCCCCAACTTTAAAACGTTGTTTACAGCTACCTAAACTTCCAAAAAATTGCCCGTGGCTCTTTTTTCCAAAAATGTCCTTAACACTAATCTCGAAGAATTCCATTTTTCGTCTTTTTAATAGTATCATCTTTTTAAGGAGCCTTTTTGCATCTACTCAACCGTCTTCTACATCTAATCAAAATGTTTTTGGTAGTTATGAAGCCTTTTTTTTATATTAGGGTTAAGGGCATTTTCATCATTTTGGCAAAAAAAATAGTGCACAATAGCTATCTGCTATTAGCCCTGAAAACTATGCTGAAATGTAAATCAATATAACCATAATAAACAATTAATGAGGATACCTCAGACGGGCCCAGGTAATGCAATCTTGGAATGTTTCACATCTCTCCTTTGCAAGGCATTCAAGAACACGTTCCAAGTTGTCCCGCGCCTGAGCATCACCGGCTTTGATCATTCCAGAAGTGTATTCACTTGGATTTGTCAGATACGCATTCACTTCAGCCGGTGTCTTCTCCAGCAAACCTTCAAACTCAGATCGAGCCCATGTCAAGCAGTGGTCAATATTATGTGGAAACGAGTGAACGGTGCACATAGGTGCTTGTTTCTCAGGTGGGTCTCGCGAGGCACCATAATTTTCAGTCAGATGAGGAATAACCATTTGAGTGTTACACAAGGCACCTAAAGTTCCTGACTCCAAAAGTGGCTTCTGAAAATATAAGCACCTCTGATCGATATAGAGTCTGGCATTAACATTATCCAAGGCATTGACAACAACACTTAAGTTTTCCCAAAAGGTATCATCAAATACATTCTCAGTCTCAGGGCTCGCCCGATTTTGCAGTGCTTCAATGTTGAAATGAGGATTTATCACAGCAGCTGCTGAAGCAGCAACAGTGGATTTGGCCTGTCCAATGTTCCAATCCCGGAAGAGGAACTGTCTGCTCAGATTACTCTTCTCGATGACATCATCATCAGTAATTGTTAGTTTTCCTTGGGTACTGCAACATACTCCCATCAAAGCCAAGTTCTTCAAGAACTCGCAACCCAGTGCACCTGAGCCTACCATAAACACTTTGGCGTCCTCTAGCCTTTTCTGGAGCTTATGCCCAAACACAGATATCTGTGCATCATACCGACTGTTCAGTGGCTTAAGATCATTAGGGTCCAGAGGTTCTGTTGGAAGGGATTCAACAGAATCAAAATAGAAAAACTGCAAAAAAAGAAAAGAAAAAGAAATCAGCAATGAGTAAGTCAATATAAAACATAATGTTAACTGTAAAACCCCGCTTAATTACCACAAAGTCAGTGTTGAATACTATGTGAAGACTGTATCGAACTAATTATTTCAAATTTCACATCAACTCTTAAATATTGTTCTGAAGTGTAAGAAACTAACCTGATATAGAGGATGGAACTTCCCAGAGCAGGCCTTGACAACTTCCTGTCCAACAATACCACCAAACATGGCAGCCATTGGGTTCAGCACAGCCCTAGCCCCAAAAGCAAAATGTTGGAGAAGTTTGTGGTCTATCTGTTCTAACTTCCCATCAACCAAACCATCATTGATTTCAGTAACCAAAGATATTAACTTTTTAGCATCTTCCTCTGAACCAGCAACTGGAAATCGGCCCAACTCTGTAACATACTTATCCAAAGCTTGAAATGCCAAGTGTAAGACAGGTGGGCGATCAAATTTAGAGAAGTCACTCAGAAGAAACTCTCCAGGGTCCTTGAGTGCCTCTCGCAATGGCTTAAAGTGCAACACCTTAGGTTGCTTGACCTGTGTGACAATACCGCCTTTGACATATGCACCTAACTTTGTAGTATCCTCCTCAATATAGAAAGAATATGGTCTTGCGTTCTTAACCTTTCTAGGCTTTCCATCATTCAGTTCTGTCATTCCATGAACTTCGGAGAACACAACCATATCCCCATCCTCGAACTCAAGCCTTTCATCATCGACACATGCTATGAGGGCAGGATTGTCATTGCTAATAGATGCGATGATGCCTGAATGTGGCTCCTTCCCATCAACATCAACAACGGTGAACTTCGGGCCGAAGTCACAAAAGACACTACCGAAGAGACCTCGTACTTCAGATTTGATAAAAGATATTGGAGGTTGATGACTATGGCAGTAATCATTAAACTCAATTGCTTTCTCTAAGCTGATGTCGGTAAACACAACAGCCTGGAATGATAAATTAAAATTAGAAAATAATTCAATTAAATAACAAAGAAACAGAAAATAGCAAAGTTGAGATTTTCACTTCTTCCTTGAGCTACCAACACGACATACAATTCAAAAATACACACTCGTATACGCATATGACATATACCATAATCATATTCCTCAAATAGACTTGCAGCTTAGCATTCCAATAACTAGTTGAACATAAATAAAACTACCCATATCATGATCTCCCAAGTCATAAAGTTAGATCAAAACTACAGGAACTGGACTGTGTCATCTCAGAAAGAAGTGAGATGCCATGAACAGGTAACCAACACCTTATATTGGGAATATAAGCAAACTCTAATTGTGCATCAGTTTCAATGTAATAACTACTCATGAAAAAGTGGATCGTATTACTAACCTGAAGTCCTAACTTTTTCCTTCCAAAGTTTCAAAAACAACCAGCTCTAGTAAACATGAAACCTGGCTACTTTATTTATGAATTATAGAAGTCTAAAACTCAGGCATATGGGGAACACTTAATCACAATCTAGAGCCATTACAAGGACTTCATCACTCAGGTAAGTCAAATGCCCTTCGTAGTTCGACATCAATGTTTTACTACATTGTAAAACTGGCAACTACTCCCACCCCCATCATCCCAAAATAAGTTTCCTACTTAAATGGGATAACCGCAAGAAAGTACCATGTACTATAAATGTTTACAGCTTGGTACCCTAATCTTTAAACTGTTGCAGGTTGTGGCCCTAAACTTATATTTTATTGCAATTTAGATCAATTTATTCTAAAATGACATTTTTGCCCTTGAAATTTTAAACTAAAAATAAAAGGTTAAAAGAAGACAACCAAACCTTTTCGGTTTTCCAATTCTACTATCATAATTAAATAAATTCTGTATTGGCAAAATTGTCATTTTAGAAAAGTTTTACACGATAAAAGTTCAAAGATAAGGGTACCAACTTGCAAAAAGTCAACAATACAAGGTATTTTTTTGCCATTGTTGCAACTTAAATTGAATGTCAAAGGTTCCGTTTCCATTGTAGTTGGTTAATTAAGCATGGATTACCAATAGGACCTCTCCAAAATTTAGTTATAGCAACTAGAGTAGTGGACACATGAGAGCACGTGGGGGTGCAAATGGTGGAAAGTCAGTCACAAAATGTTGGATCCTAATTTTTTTGTAAATAGACAAATGAGACTTTTTTGGGATGCACAGAATAGTAATTACACTCACAAAATGTTGGATCCAATTTTTTTGTAAATAGACAAATGAGACACTTATTTGGGATAGACGGCATAGCAATTAGACTATAGAGTACCAATATCTGAACTTGGAAAGCATAAGAAGTGCGTAAAATAAGTAGGAGCAACACTGTAACCTAACCTAACATATGCCAAATAAGTCGGAGCAACATTGTAACCATATCAACCACCAGATATAAGAAAATAGTGCAATACACAACTATTAATAGCTACAAAATAAGCCCACATTACTTGAAAATCAGAGAGGTGTTCTTTCTTTAGTTCTGTTGTTAGAGTAGAGATTAGGACAGAGTTATTCAGATCCTGCAATTTCTGAACAGATGCAATGGCCCGATTCTTCCCCACGTCATCCTCTGAAAATACAAAGTTGCTGGACAAGTCCCACAACTCCACGACTCCCTCATCATGCAATGTCACTGACTTGACACCAGCAAGAACAAGGTTCTTCGCTGCATTTAGAATTTAAAAAAAAAACATTTACATGGTGCATTGTTAAACTTAAAATTCCCATATAAATTTCAGCACAAGCTCAAATTGCACTACTAGAAACATCTCCTACAGCTTAGTTTAAATGAATTCCACTCTTGAATAAAGGGTTGGCAGATAATTATACGAGCATTTAACAGACCTTGATAAAAACAACATGATTAAGAAAAATCCAAAAGAATACCAATCTCAGCGCCTAGCCCTTGCATTCCTGATACGAGAATGTTGGAGGCGAAGAGCCTGCGCATTGTCTCGCGGCCATACACAGCAAGCTGGCGGCTGTGGAGATCCTCATCAATATCAGTTGAGCTCCCATTCACCAAAGACATGATAGGCGTTTCAACAACGTTATTGTTACTGCTGTTGTTGCTGAGGTTGTGGGAGGAGGAGATCGAGTTGTGCTTCTTAGCCGGAGACTCCGCAGCGTGGACTGGCACCTCTTCTTCTCCTTCTCCTCCCACAGCTCTCTTTCTAGGAAGCATATAGAGCAGTGAACTGTTCAAAAACACAATTCAATTTACATGAAAAACATCAACAACAATGCCAAAAACTCTCGGATTCAACAACAGAAACAGTAACCATGACTTCGATTGGTAAGAGCAGATGGGCAAAATTTCATTGAAAAAAAAAACAAAATGATACAACTCTCAACATTGTCTCGAGGTATAAACCAACAAAAACATCACCCAATAAAGAGAAAAATGAAACCCACAAATCTACTATCGACCATTAGAAATGGATTTTCATCTATTTCCCGATCAGGGTCTCATCTTTTTTCTAGCTTTTTCGTGCTTCAGCATGCATAAAAACGAAGCAAAGAATAAAGTGAAAGGAACAAAACAAACGAACACGAGAATGTACAGTAAAAGGAACATACGGGTGCTTGAGACGACGATGCGATGAAAATGGAGCGCAGAGAAAGGTAAGCAATTGTCTGAGAGTGGTTCTGGGAGCAAGCTAGGGTTGGGATTGTGAGAGCATGAGAAGGTTCTGTGTGTTTGTATAAGCGCCTGTGACAGGGAGAGAGAGAGGGTTGTGTTGTGGGTCGGCTTGTCTCTGTGGGCCGAGACTAGAGAGAAGCTCTTTCCCCTTTGTTTGGTTGCGGGTTTCATCTCATCCGAAACCGGTTCTGGGATATCTCTGTACCTTAAGCCCATGCTTCCGGTGGGCCTTCGAAACCCATTCACTTCTTAATTATCAAGTATTTCAAGTTAGTCCCCGTAGTTTATACAAATCTCATTTTAACCAATATAGTATTCACATTTATTCAGTTTGGTCCTTTTATTCAAAATAGTCCTCCAAGATTAAACCTTTTTGAGAAAACCCCAGAAAATCAGCATTTTCACTCTCACTGGGACTGAGAAGAGCTCTAGGCGACAGAGGGCTAAAATGGGGGGATTGTACGGGAAAATCTCGGCGGATGAAGCGATCTCGTACGGCGATGATCTTGTGATGTTTCTGAAGGAGAATATGGATGTAGCCAGCTTGACGCGGTGCCTGGAACAGTTCAAATCCATCAACTCCTCTTCCCTTTCCGATTTCAACAGTATCCAGAGCTCGCTTCGAGGTCCCACTTTTTGTCTCAATTTTACTCTTCGATCTTCAATTTATGGTGGTTCTAAGCGCCTGAGATTGTTTAATTGAAATGGGTATTCGGGAGATTGGGTTTTGGCTTAGTAGATGCAGATGTTCTTGTTTCTAGAACTGGCTTGTTGTGTTGTCTGTTTTGCTGTGCTTATTCTGGCTGGAATGTACTATTGTCTTTTCTGCTTGCATTGAAATGGGTACTTAGGTGATTGGAGTTTTGAGGCCTCTTGTTCTGGAAGGGCTGTGGTTTCGTTGGTTAGATGCATATGTTCTTGTTCCTAGAATTGGTTTGTTGTGTTGTGTGTTTTGTTAGGTTGCTGGTTTTAAGGCGCAATTGGGTTTTCAGCTTTGTCCTCATTGACTCATGCAAAAGAAACTTTTTTTCTTCTCAAATTGGATGAAGCATGTATTTTGTGGAGTGGATATGTGTTCGTATCATGAGACTTGGTTGTTATGTGCTTCTGGTTGTGTAGAAGAGTTTAAGTGTCAAGGCTTACTTAAATGGTTTTTGCACCAAGCCTTGAAAATTTCATATGTAAGTCAGGTTCATATCTGTTTTAGCGAGGAGAGCTTGTTTTTCCACCTATTGATACTTCCAAATGGTCCTGATGAGGAAGATGTTTCATACTTTGATGATGCGTTGTTGAAATGGTTTTGAGTACATCGTCTTCTTCTCAATGAAGTAGTAGCAAATTGAACTCAACTTTATGGTCCACTTACTTAAGATAATGTGCTAGCGCCTTGGTTTCCTTACTGAAACATGGGTTGGAATATGGATGATCGATTTATTAATATAACCGGCTGTTGACAAGCTCTTAAATGAAACAGATTATCAGAAAAAAATTGATGAATGCAAGCAAAAAACTGATGAGGCAAAGTCAGAAGTTGCTGATGATGCAGAACTAGAGCTTCTTCAGAAAGAATTGGAAGAGGAGCTTGAAAAAGAAAGATTGTTGAAGGATGAACTTAGATAAGTTATATATAATTTGTTGCTTGATTTATCAGATTCTCAATCCATGCCAATGACATTGATTATAGATTTATCTTTTATGTACATCAACACAGTTATAGACAAAGAGATTGGTGACCTAGATTGTGAAAGGGTTTCTGTGGAAGAACGAAAGAAAAAACTGAAGAAGCTTGAGCAAGACAAGCTGAAGGAACAGTGAGTACTTCTTTGATACTGAAAGAAATCTAATGGAATTCATGTTCTAAGATATGACCTGAAAATTCATTTTTTTTAATTGCATCATTTAGTCTCCAGACCTTTAATGACTTATAAACATCTGTTGTTTTCAAGTAGTTGATGACTCCTTGGGAAGTTAAGGGGTATAGTTTGTAGTCAATTGGATCTGTATGGGTCTGATAAATGTGAATCAGAATTTCTCTGGCAGCCTGTAACTACATAAGAAGAATCGTACAAGAAAACATATTATGTTTGTTATGAAAATGCGGTTTCTATGGATCCTCGTGAAAGATGGGAATGCACAAAGTGCTTCTTTTGGTTTGATCTCTCTTTCTCTACTAGATAGGGAAAAAAACTCATGTTCATTTTCCTTTATCTTGCAGGAGTATGCTTTCAATGTATGCCTCTGTCACAAATACCATCCCGAACTTGGATGATGGATGCATAATCTCGGGCCGTATCCTTATGTTTTCAGTCACATCTAGTTCATTATTAATTTCCTTCCTATGAGGTTATGTTCTGATTCATTGTTATCTAGTGCCTTGTCAACTTGTTACTCCTTAAACTTGATCGATTGCAGATATTGTTGATAGGGATAAAAAGGTGGTTGAGAAGTTTGAATTCAACCGGACAGAAATGAGTGAACTTGATACATGTGACAGTATTTGGAAGATGATAAATTCAAGATAGATGTTGGATGCTTATTTTTCTTGTATAAGTTAGCCCTCTTGTGTCTGCATGTCACTTCATTTGCCCCGAACAATGCTATTTTACATATTTGAAGCTGCAATGTAAAATTAGTCTTTTATGATTTGTGATTACTTGTATTCAGAATGATTCCTTCATGAATCATGATCCTTGACCTCAATCTTGTCATTTTGAATGATACTGGGTGGTTTTCTTTTGAGATATTCTACAGTTTCTTGCACAGACTCATGATACAAGAGGAAAGTTGATTTTTTATCAATATATGCATATAATATCAGTCTATCAATTTATGCAACAGCAGTCACAATTATATGGTATCGACTGCTCAATTCTATATTTATAGTAGTAACAGACCACATGATTCATACTATTCTCTCAAGGTTGCATGTTGTTTTGATGCAGGAACATTTTCCTCTGCTGCTGCTAATGCTGTTAGATTTCTCCCCTTTTGCTTGAATGGGTTGTTGTGAGGAGGAATCTGTTTGCAAGCATCAGGTATGTGATTTCCTCGGTAAGCATGGCAGATGTAAGTGATGAAATGTCTATAATCCTGCATCAGTCAAACTAAAATAAGTTCGTATGCAAACCTTATATGGTTCCATGACTAGTAAGAGTACTTACTTCTTCTAATGCCAGATTATTCACAACAACCCATGGCACAAATGTGTGTGGAGGAGACAGATTAGCAGTTTCATTTGCATATTTTTCTTCAATCTGCATCATACCAATAGATATGAGTTCCGTGTCAATAAGCCTTTTTTTGTTTGATCGGCAGTTGTAACTGGGTATTTTGACCTTAGAACATGTCACAAGGTATTTATCAGGGGTAATCCCACTCAGCCACCCCTAAGTTCAAAAAAAGTTTTTGACAACCCCCTTTAGTTTTCTAGTCTCGATGTAACTCAATTCCATCAACTTTTGGGTGTAAATGAAGAAAAAACCATCATGTAAAAAATAAGGGTATTTTTGTCATTTCACATCCAAAATCTGATAGGATTGGGGTAAAATGAGACTAAGGGTGTTGTCAAAAACCTTTTTAACTTGGGGGTAGTTGATTGAGAAAGGTGCATACTTAAGTTAAGGGTAGCTGAATGAGATTAACCCTGCTTATTATATCGTGACTGCTATTTGTCCTAAACCAGAAGTGATAAGCAACTTTGACCATCTAACCTCTTTCCCACGACCCGTTTTATAGCAATTCGTAAGATTTTTCTCACCCAACTCTGCTGTTGTAAAACAATTTGGCCACTCATTGCTCTTGTTATGTAATATCAAACTCTCCATGCAGTGGATAAAACCGAAATGTCTTTCCTGCATTTTACAAAACCACCTTAGGTTGTTGCCAAACTAACCCAAAGTAACCATTTTTTATGGGTGATCTTTATTGGCTGTACCACATTAGGATAGAGAGTGATGGTGCAGGCTTCGATAGTGTTCAGGAAGCATTCTTCCGAACCGTGCTGCACAAATTGAAGCTTTCTGATAAAAACTATGAAATAGCAGTAAACAGAATAAATGATCATGATCTGATTCAAGTATCAGAATTCTGAATCTAATCTTCACACCTGAACATGATATAATTATGTAGTTGACTCGTTTTTATAATTATATTGTTTATTTAAGGGTTAACTGCAGATAACTATTCGTACTATACGTCTTTTGCATATAACTATTTCCAACTTTAAAACATTTACATCCATCTACCTAAACTTTCAAAAAAAATGCAAATAACTCTTTTTTGCCCGAAAATGATGAAAATGCCCTTGACCTGATCTCAAAAAAGATTTTGTTACTACCAATACATTTTGTTTAGATCTCGAAAACGGTTTGAATGGATGTAAAATACTTCTTAAAAGATAAAACTGTTAGAAAAACGAAAAATGTTTTTTTTAGATTAGGGTCAAGGTCATTTTTCTGTGAGAAGGAGCTATTGACATTTTTTGTAAAGTTTAGATAGATGTAAATAATGTTTTAAAGTTGGGGGTAGTTATATGCAAAAGATGTATAGCTATCTGCAATTTAACTCTTTATATAGTCAGTTCAGTCTGTCTAACAATATTATCTCATCAGCAGTTACCTGACAGATGACGGAGCCATCTGGATAGACCAAGGTGTTACCCCATGGTATCATCCTGAGATTAACAATGGAGATGAGACCCATATCGAACACCTTCACCAGATGGTTCACTATGAAATTTGAACAGAAATGACACAAAGCCTCGTAGTAGATGGAGAGAGTAACTCTATCTGCGGCAGATTCAACTATGGCTTCTTCTCCACCATCTGCAGTAGCAGATGGTGAAGATGCAGAAGAGAACATCAGAATAGCAATAAGAAAGAGGCAGAACAATCGATTACAACCCATCTTTGAGCTTAATTGATGTGAATTTTTCTTCTTTTCCTTACATTAATTTGGACATCTGGTGTGTGCAGTGCGTAGACTCAAGCTCAAAACATGGGAGAGTTATATACATAGAGGCGGTTTGTTAGGTAGAGTTCATGAGAAACACATGCAACGAAAGATGTTTAGATTTTCTATTTACAAGTAACAAAAAATTGATGCCAAAAATCAAGTTGTTGAGAACCTATATATAGTATTGAGTATCATTTGCTTTGCTATGAATATATATTAGCTCATATAATCATAAAATGAAATCAACCAAAGATCTCTAATAAAAAAAAATATAAGTAAAATGTCTCTTCCTTAAATCCTTCTTTCCACAGTGTTTGGAGGTGGTACTTTTTGAGTCTGTCTTGTTTTTTTTTTAGCAGCAAATTTGGAGTTAAGAATCCAAGAACCTCGAAATGAGGCCAAATGACAATTGGCAAATGCATTCTCAATATAGACGAGAGCACTGACATTCGAAGCACAGCCTCGAAATAGAGAAATCTCAACGAGGAGATTGAACAATAACAGGTCTCAAGAACCAGATAAAGAAATACAGCAACAACAAACCCAACAAGGGGCTAACCAAGGAGTATGATTGACTCAATACCCCAATAACGACAGAACAAAGGTCTAAAGTACCAGAGCAGACAACCAATAAGTTCAAAACAAAACAAATAGGTCTAAAAACTTAGATATATCCACCATTAAGCACAAAAAACCTTCAACTACGAACCTCCTGCAGGAACTCGACAAACCCAAACCAGAAACCACAACCAAAAAGACACATCGAAATACCAGAACTCACCAATCCAGCCAACTGACTGGAAAGGTTGTCGCGGCCAACACCGAACAGCAGAGCGAAACACCAGACCCAGCCCTAAAGACTCGACCTCCCAAAACCCCCGAATTAAATGTAATCCAAATAGCAACCAATAGACTGTAACAAACTCGTTCAGCCAACACCGGCGACGAGCCCCGAGACGAACCGCCGCCCCGCTGCAAACGGGCTCGTAAAAGGGGGGAAACAAGAGATCAAAGGAGAAAGGAGATGTGTAAAGGGGTAAATCTGACCTGGTGGAGGGAGGTAGAGGGGGCGGAGACAACGGCCTAGGCGCGGAACCTGCAACAAGGTAGACGGGTCCTCAATGAACGGCGGCACGTGACCGAACCATCGACTTCATCGTCAACCAAAGCCGGAAACCCAGACCAACACCACCGAAGACTTGCGTCGAGGACCGCGAGCTGGAGCCAGCACCGCCAGAAGACTCGAGGAGCATATCTGAGTCGGAGGAGACCAGATCTACTAAATACGACGTGATAGTCACCGGAGCACCAAATCGACACCACATCAACCACCGAGCTGGAGCTGAGATGGGCTGACGGACGAGACAGAAGGAGTAATTGCTCCGAAGAGCCCGGAGGTGAAAAAGACGGAGGTGGAAGGGGAAGGAGGGGAGGGGAAGAGACAGTGGCGAGGAAGGGAATGAGAAGAAAGAGCCTTCGCCGACAACGACCAAAGCTGAAGCCGAAGGCCAGAACCGGCGAAGGTGAGAAGGGACGGAGGCGACAGTTGTTCTTAAAGAAGGGTGAAAGGGATGGATCGGATGGAAATACCGGTGGCTCACAAAGTAGAAGCCAAGTGAGCCACCGACAATGGCAATAAGAAAGAGGGAGGCTTAGGGTTAGGTTTGGGGGAAAGCTATAGAAAGAGGTTGTGTCCGTCTTGCTCAATTTCCACATTGAAAATGTTCTTTCTGTTTGGAATTGATATACAAAAGGGTACACCTTCGTTTGATCTAACATTAATGATTTTAGATTAAATATCTTATTTAGAATCTAATTTATACAAATCGACGTGCAATTAAAATTTAAAACCAAATTCATAATTCAATATGACAGTGACATCATTATAGTACTGAAAAATTATCAGTTTAGTATGGTATCAAGTTCCGTTGGACATTCAGCTCAGTGTTTCATCTGGTGGTGCAGTGGTTTCCAATAGCCCGTAACTTGAGGTTTTTGGGGTTTGGTTAGTTATCCTGTTCGTTGGTTTCGCTAGTGGAGTCTTGAGTGCGTTTTGGACTCCTTCAGTTTATTCAGTTAGCTCCTTTGGGTTTGGCCTGTCGCGGAGTTCTAGTTTGACTTGAGTCGGGGATTTTGTGTTATCCCTGTCGAAGTCCTAGTTTCAGGGAGCTTCGTGGAAGCTGCTTTTTGGCTTATTTAGTGGTTTGGGCGTGTACCCTTTTCCGTTGTTTTCGATTTTTTGTGTTATGGTGGTTGGGTATTTTGGGTTGTATCTCTTTTTCTCGGGTTTAGGACCTTAGCTCTTTCCAGAGCTCCTTTGTTATCGTTCTTTTCCTCTCCCTTTTCCTCCTTGGAAATGAGTTTTTCTTTATCAATAATTTTTTCGAGCTTATAAAAAAAAGGGTCGTGTGTGAGGCATCGTTTGGGGAGATTAGGCGTGGTTATGCGGCTGGTGGGAGGCTTCGTCCTCGTCCATGGTTTTAGTGGTTCCAAACTGGCGGGTACTAGAAAAATGGAGATGACAAGTTCGTGTGTAGGATGGATTGTCGAGGTTGGGCCAGTTGTGTAAGCGTATGGTCCTTAGAGCATCCACATCGTAGGGGCGTAGGGCGCAGAGCTTCGAGTATCTGAGGTGCGCTCCCCTGAATCTGGAGGGTTCTA